>JAHWFP010175597.1:14960-27938 GCA_023313725.1 Lithobius niger | reverse complement strand
TATTAATGATAATAAAGATTTAATGGAAACAAATCTTCAAAATGATTGGGACAACCTCAATAATTGGTTCTTAAGAAATGAAGTTTTTATCAGTGAAGCTAAAACAAATTCCATAACGTTTACCTCATCACATCGGAAATATGAGCCATCAGCTTTATTCATACATTCAGAAAATTGCAAATCATCTAATGACTGTGTTAAAACTTGCACATCTGTAAAAAATGTCAATAACGCTAAATATTTAGGGCTACATATTGATTCGGTATGGAAACATAAACATCATGTATCAGCACTGGTCAAAAAATTAAGGCAGATGATGCCGATACTTTATAATATTAAACCACTTTTAAATAACAAAAATAAGTTAATTGTTTTTAACGCGTTAGTTATGAGTCATCTAAGGTATGGAATTGAAACTTACGGTTTTGCTCCTGACTATCAGATTAACAGACTCCAGAAAACACAAAACAAACTTGTAAAAATGTTTCTTGGAAATAGCAATATCTATAAATCTACCATAAGCCTGTTTAAAGATAATAAAATATTGAATGTCACCAGTTTACGGGACTACACAATTATTCTTAATAATTATTTTAACTACGAACACCGAATAAAAGATAAACTAAAAATGAAATTCTTACGGGATTCTACTGTAAGCTATAAAGTTCCAATGATTAAAAATAACTATGGCCTCATGTGTAAAGAACACTACATACCAACACTTTTTAACAAAATTCCACCCGATTTAAGAAACTTAACAAGCTATAGCAAAATAAAGTATTTTTTAAAGAAATGGTTAACCGATAATTAATTAGTAAATGATACGTATCTTTGCTGTGAAATTATACAGCTTTTATTCAGTAAATTTATGTAGTAAATCTATGCAATTGATTGTTACACTTGTTTTATTTTTTTCTGATTTACTGAACTAATGCAGTGTTGCAGTTACTACCGTGTGTGTATTGATATATTGTGTGTATTGTGTATTGTGTATTGTATTTGATTTAGGTTAAGCTAGAAATTTAAGGATGAATGTACCCATACAAGTACTTTTTGTACTTCGGGTTGCAAATGGAAAATAAATTATTATTATTATTAAAAAAAAAAAAAAAACTAGTATCAACAAGAAGGCTTTAAATTAAAGCAACAAGAGATTTACATTAAATCTGACAAGAATTTACATTAAATTCGTTTTCAACCTTTACATGTTAAATGCAAAGAACAACAATTTCGAGAAGAAAAAGTTCTGCCAGGAACTCGCAAAAACCTGTTATTAAGTGTAAACCGCGGGAATTACACGAAATACTACCAGACTGTTTTCTAAGTGCGACTTAGAATCAAATCTGCCATTTAGAATTTGTCACTTCAAGTTAACAAAAACTCTGACAATCAACGAAAACACTTACATGAGTTTGGGCAACTAGCCATCGAAGTCACTGCTTCTGCAAACCTAATTGGTTTAAGTGATCTATTTAGTGTTTGAGTAAATTCATACTAGAAACACGGAAAAAAAAAGCTGGTTTATATAAAGGGACCGTGAACCCTGACGTTATGGGGGTGGGGGGGGTCATTAATGCTGATCATGGCGTCACCTCCATAAATTCTCAAAGCTTAAGGTTAGATATTAAGTTTAGAACTATTATTTTGAATGGGGTTTCCAAAAGTTAAATTTTCTAAGTCAATACTAGTTATACGAACCAACTACCTTTGCCCGGCATGGCAACATTCGGACGGGACATCTCCTATACCGACTGGCGTAGATACCTCTGGCTTTGAGATCTGCTGAGCGTGTGCTAACGATTGCCTCCTGGGGCTGGGGTTTTATACACAATACCGGAAGTTCGCGCGGACGACCAGGAGAGCTACGAGGTCTGGTTGGCTGAGGGCCTTGAGAACAATAGAAAAGTCGGCATCGCAAAGGATTTTTCTATTGGCGCCGTTTGAAGGAATAACTATGGACTGCGTGATATAGAGAGGCCAGTTGAGTTATACTCATTGTTTGGAACGTGAAAAAGGCCTTTAATTATTATGGATTGTTTGTTTATTAAACCAAGATGTTATGCATCGCGACTATTGAAGGAAGGATATCAATAAATTCGGTTTTTAGCATTTGGAGGCCAGGTTTACTTTAGGAAATCGAAAGCCAAGTCGGTTTTGCTAGGAACAACTACGGAAAATTAGAAAAGACGTGTCCGGGAAAATTCATAAGTTAAGATGTTACCTAAGCTCCGGTAGTGGTGATGGCAAAAGATTACGTTAAATATTTTATATAAGCAAAGTTTAAAAGTACCAGCAAGATGCTGGAACGCATTTAAATAGTTTCAATCATTATTTGCAGCCGCAGATAATTGGTTTTGGCAGTTGGAAATTTCTCAAAAGTATTCAAGATCGTCACCGTAAATAAACTTAAGAAATATCAAACAAAGTATGTCTGTACATCAAAATGAGGTTAAGTACCTTCATAGAGGAAGCTCCTATCAAACACTAAGCTAATGTCTTTGGCTTTATGCCTAAGTGAAAAACAAAAAGCAAATACAATTTTTACAAGTTGCGAAAAATGGCGTTTCATGAATTACGGGAGTTACGGCTTCGGTTTTGAAGGTTTTTCAAAATGGTGTAGTTCTGGTTGTAGATCGAATTTTCGGGATCTGTTTCGGGGGAATTCAGCTGAAGTCTGTGGCTATTAAGGGCTTCCAAGTTGAAACGATTTGGTCCATACTTCACGGAGTTATGGTGATCCAAAGACCGAGGTCTTTTTAGCACTGGAGCGCAAAATAAAAAGTGTTTGTTGCCGTAAACGAAATTTTACCCTCAGGTTTTTGATGGTTTGAGTTGAGGTCTCCTCTCAAATCTAGTGAAGAACGGGCCTTCTTTACAGCTCCCCACCAAGGAGATTCTATTTGGGGTTCTTGGTGAACTTCATAATAGAAGCTAGAACAGAATGGGTTAGTGCACACAAGATATGCAAAAACTTGAACTGCCAAGCACTGTAATCTAAATTGCAAAAATACTCTGTATAACTGCATCTGGTTGAGAAATACATCTCCAGTTTGAGGAAATACACCTCCAGGGGATACTTAGTCCTATCCCAGCAACCCTTCCGAATGTCAATCTAGTAGCAGTCGCCACTTGGCCAGTAGACCTTACAAAGCACTCGCCATTTCACAATTTCTACTCGCCACATACCAAATACGTCTTATATGATGAAAGGTTTCTCTAATTTATGCCTTAACAAAATTGTGCAATTTTCCTAAACTCCAGTATTAATGCAGAAAGTCCAGTTGTATAGCCCTTATAAATCTGAGCATAACGCCGCAAACCGTTCGTCTCTAACTTATATGGTTCCAGAGATACCCCTATTTTAGTGGCATGCACTGCAGCTAGTCGCCATTTTGGCGAGTAAGGCTAAATTCCAAGTCGCCAACTGTTGATTTCCACTCGCCAAATGGCGGGTGGCGACCGACATTGGGAAGGGTTGCATCCCAGGATCTACATAGTTAAAAGCAACACTGGTTTTGCAAAAATTAAAATCGCCGTTTTATCTTTTTGGGGTACTAACGTTTTTGTGGCTCAATTAGTTTTTAAAGCAAAGTTAAAATACAAAAATTAAGAACACTGTTTTTGCAACCACTAACTAAATGCTGTCCGCACTGCTTCTGTGCAGGAAAATCGTACAAGTATTCAGAGAATGGGGCAAAAGACATTAATATCAAAAAACACACTAGTATACAAAGTTAATTTTGTTGTAAAAGAATACTGTCAAATGAGGCGTCCCGCCACTTAATCCTTCTCACGAGTCCGGATTGTGTCACATTGTAGATTTTTTTTAGCTGTGAAACTACCGAAAACACCTCGCCGTCCACCCTCAACCTAGGCTACGATAGCGGTTAGAAGAGAATATTCTATGAACACGTGGTAGAACACCGGCTCTATTTAACAGCAACTAATACCACTAGAATGGTTTAAGGTTACCAAACAACTTGTACATAAAAATAGAACACTGGTAGGTTTGTGGATAAAAATGGACTCGCCAACAGTCATCGCTACGGCCGAATTTTCTACCAGCGACCGATCCCTCAACAGAGTGGTCGCTTCTTCACGGTCCCACGACCGCTGTCCACCTTGGCCAGGAATAGTTTTCATGGGCCATTAAGTCAGAAGTTCACACGCCGTGGTCTGAGATACGATTCCTTCTCTCTCATTCGGTCCCTGGAGAGACACCCGGGACGACTGCGGTGTCCCCTTTTTCCATCTGGTCCATCAGCGACCGCTCGACCGCCTGCCGGTCTGGTGGCGTTGTCTGTCAGCAAACGATTTCGTTCGCCGTTACGGCCATCACCATTGGCTGTTTATGGACACTCTAGTCTTACGATCGTCAAGGACATCTGGGATTCTCCAACAGTTTTTTTCGTATGCTGGACCTCTCCCCAGTACAGCTATTACCACTTGCCGTTCATTGTTCCTTGCTTTCGGTCATTTCATGCAGTATAGTCGTTTTTATGCCTATGCCTGCTGGCGACCTACACAGCCTCTTCGCCTCGGCCACCTCCACCAACCCTTGTTGGACCATTCATCAGCGATTCGTTGTTCGACGGTCGCCTGTCGTTCGTCTCCACAACCTTCCGTCCCTTTGGGCCTATCATCTTGCACCAAACATTGCGTCGGTAACCATTTTAGCTACTACTTCACCAGCTACTGCCACCGATTGTTGCTTCGGCGTCCTGTTTAACAAGCAGCACTCCTCGTTCATCAGCATTGGCTCACTACTGTTAGCTACCTCACTTTTCCGTCGTATAGGAATACTGCACCGATCGTTTCTGCACGACCGTATCTTTACACCATTCAACTGATAACGCCTGCCCTGGGCCATGGTCCCATTTAGGGTCGCCCCAGGACCGACACCACCAACCAAGAAGCTCTTTTTCTTTGCTGCCGTCATCTATTGCAGATGACCATTGTATTTAACTATCACGATGCATATGAATGCCTTGTATGACAAAAAAGACCACAAAGAGACAAAGAGGGTGAACCAACCAAGCAACAATCACCACTTTTGCTTTGACGACCGCATACTCCAGTTTTCAACAGGGCCGTCTTCTCTTCACGGTCCTACGGCACTTGTTGTTGGGAAATGGACGCAGCCAACAAGGACGTGTCCTGGTTTCAATGCAAGCGAACAATGCCGCAGCACATGACACACGGTCACTTGCTCCTGTTTGTTGTTGTTCATAGTGTAGAGTCTGCGATGCCATGATGGAGTGACGATCACGTCCGGAGAGTGATGCCGTATATTGTGTGCCAGCAAAGAAACTGACCGATCTGGGGTGCTAGGAATGCACACAAACTGAGTGTGACAACGACGAGCCTACCCAAGGATGGCATCGACAGCGTGAGCGGCTCCCAGATCTAATGAAAGTAAGTCTCCCACACGAACTAATCTGTTAGGCTACTCTGTTTTCTGGAGGTTGGGACTATTACTCGTTAATTTCTACCCCCACCCTTCCAGAAAGGTTATGGGCCCAGTAACGATAAGGAAATTGACTATTTCGCATTAAAAACAGATTAGTTTCGTTGTACGGAGTGAAGAAAAAGTGCAGCATGTTGGAACGAAAAACCAGGCCTTTCGTAAGGCCTGTTTTGCGACGTATCATTCCATGAACGGGTTTACCCGGGCACTTTTTAACTCCACCCTACTTGTATCGGAAGTTGCTCTTAACACCGCTCCGAATCTTCTCCACTCGTCACGTTCTCCGAAATCGGCCTATTCACAAATCTGATACCCTCTTTTGGGGGCTGACTCCTAAGGTAGCGCCACACCTTGATATCTCCCGCAAGCCTAAACCAAAACTTTCCCGACAATTTTGGCGTCCTCGGTCTGCCTCTTCTTTCTGGCCAGACCACCCTAAATGCGATCTAGTACCGGCAAAGCCGGGCAGGCCGGCTCCTTTCCTCGAGCTTAGTCGCCTTTTCGTTCTGCCAGCCAGGGTCGCGGGCATGGCCGGTCCCTTGGCCATTCCTCCTCACCGGACCGTTGGCGACGTTACGCATCTCCAGGACCACGATACTGCAACGTTTTTATTTACATTCCCCCCCCCCCCCCCCTAGCCATTAGGGGGTCACCTTGCTTTTACACAACAGCCTGGCATGCCATCACTTCAGATCCTGTTGTCCTCCATCGTTTCCTGCGGCTTCCTTCCACAGTTCCTGCATTCACCTCCTTTGCGAAGCCCGCCTTGGAACTGGAACTGCAGCAATCTCTGCCCTACTGTTAAAACTCACCATTCGGGTTGTTCCCAGTCCAGTCTAGCCCGGATTTTACAGCAGCATATTTCTTTGTCCCAAGAAGTTAGCATCTTCGGCCTCTCAACCAGTTCATTCGAAATCGTCATTTTCAAATGGAAACGGTAGACTCGATCCGGCACTCATTACTTTCCCTCGACTGGACAATTTCTATAGATCTTGCAGACGCATATCTCCACATTCCCCTTCATGCCTCTGTCCAGCACCTCTTACATTTTATTTTCGCCGGTTCCGTCTACAAGTTCCTTCCAAGGTAGACCCTGAGTGGAAGAAAGAATGATGCCCTCCTGGAGGCGGCTCCTTATGTAGAGGCCTACGAAAGGGAGCGGCTAGCACGGCAGTGAAGCCAACTTTCATCGCTAGGGGATTGAGCCATTCAAAGGAAGGAACTACTATAGGAAAAAATAGGTAATTTATGTTTTCGTATAGGCAACAAAAACAGAAATTGGCCAGGCCCTACCCTGGTATTTCTAAGTTTTAAGTAAAAATTAAAGCAATTCCCTCATCTTTGATCTGCTGCATAGCTGACCAAGTCGTAGCTGCCCATTATTTTTACAAGTGTAAATAAAAGATGAAACAATGGGTCGTTCACTAGCCTACATGGTTTTATTTCATGAAGGAAAACAAGGGCAATTACACTTTTCTCGTTTCCTGCATTTCTGATTCAAATGCAAATAAGTGATAATTATGGAAAAGAAACGAGAGTTGTGCTAAAGTTTTGGCTGGGCAATAGGCAATTACTTTCTTTGTTCATGATTTATATGGTAATGTCTGGGAGATATTTGGAAAAAGGGAGAAAGTTTTCCCTGTTCAGTATTAACAAACCAATCAAATGATTAATTTCAAATCCACTGTGGCTGTTACTAATTTTACTGCTATAAAATTCTAAATTTGAATTTTACTAGTTTTTCTAAGACCATAGGGACCAGTCGAATAAAGTTAGTCTTGTAACAAATTGGAGTTTATTAGACAAAGTCAGTTGGGTGACAAGTTTGAAATTATTGTGGTTAAAGTTTTCTTTTCTTTCTTCTAGTCATCACCTACCAGCACTGAAGTATCGCCATCACCGTCCCCTGTTAACACGAATAACGCTCCCAAATACGGAACTCTTGTGCCAAATAGGATATTTGTTGGTGGAATATCTGCAAATGTAAGTGAGTGTTGGTGGAACATAATGCAGTTATTGAGGAATTTACTTTAAAGGTGGTATTGTTTGTTTTGCTTTTTGAGGAGGAATTATGAATTGATGTATGGCTTTGTCTGTTATCATGCTTGTTTTCACAGAAGGTGTAGACTAAATGTTTGAGTTTAGACTTAGCCTATTGGCCAAGTACTATATAGAAACCTTGGAGTTTTGTAATAGCTTTCAGAGACCTTGTAGATGTGGGTAGAATTTTTCAGTGCACTGACATATTTGGCATATTTTTACCAGTTAGTTCACAATGGTAAAAAATCCTAGCCACCATCAAGAAGGGCTCAGAAAACTATTTTTAAAACTCCACAAAAGATTTACTTCAGCAAAAAATATATAGAGATTGCCACTAGGTCTATTCAACAAAAAGCATTAAGCGTGCAACGCGACTTGTAATGTGTGTGTTTTAAATTCCACCTATAAGTGGTGTAAAAGGATGTATGCCGAAAATTGAATCTCGCCGCTTTCTTGGCTGCAATTAAAAAAAAAAATATCCAACCTTGGGTTTCTTTGTTTGCCGAACATATTAACCTGATAATTTAACATTACATTGTCCTCAATTTAATAGTCTCCCTGGAGGTTTTTTTAGTTGCTTGTAGCCGCTTGCTTGCATGACGCGCTGTGCATGTGCAGCCCCCTCTATTTAAGCGAGAACGTGGTTGGTCTTGGCATTCATTTTCTACGCGTCACCTCGTCTCCCGCCTTTCGCACAGGAATTTGGATTTTTCCTTTCGCGCATATCCTCACGATGGAAGCCGCCCCTTTTGTTCCGACCTCGGATGCTGTGCTCTCTCCGGCTGCTACCCCAACCGTCCGTGACGACCACTGCACGACCGGCTTGGACCGGGACGTTCATGTCGTCAAGGACGGAGATGATTCTCCTTTGCAAGACAGCTAACGTACGCCACCGCCTCCCGACCTTTCGGCCTTGGAAGAAGACTTACGACAAGCCAAAGCGCTTTTCCGATACGCCAAACGGAAACTCCGGCAAGCCTCTTCCCAAGCAGGCCTTTCGGCCGCCAACTCTCCGCTCGATCTCTCGTCTAGATCATCACGCAGAGAACACAGCATAACTCGTAGCTAAGCCCACAACCTTGTTGACTCCGTTTTCCGCCACTACGCTGAAAAAACACCATTGCCGCCTCCATCGTGTACCTCGTCCGCACGCCGGGCCTACACACATAACTGGGTCGCGTCGACTGTGAGTCATGAAAGCCATAAACTCCTTTCGTGCACGTCCCGACTCCATCACTAAGAAACGCAAGCATTCAAACCCTCTTTCGGTCATCACCAATACACAACGCCGCAGCACAACAAAGCCAGTCCGCTCAAACGCCTACCGCTAAACACATTCACTTTCCGGACGACAATACGGATGATCCCACTATTCCCCTGGCATCTCTCCTTAGGACAGTGGAAGACACGGTTCCGGACCGTTTTTATACAAACCATCCGAATCTGCTAACACCCCAGTAATAAACAGGTCTCAAGACCAGCTTTGGTTTCGCCCTACGGGATAAGGACGCCAAACCCCGCAGCCTTTTGGGCCAGTCTACAACCCTACTCACCTGTCTTCTACAGAATGATGGCTCCCTCCTGGATAAAGGTGAACCCTTACTGCTCGACACTGAACCCCCAGCGTCTCGGCCTGGCCGAGAATCGGGTTTCTTCGCCCATTTGGTGACGGCGCCACCAACCCCAAGAATTTCTACACCTACTGTGAATGTGAATTCCTTTGTAGTGAAGTCAAATTAGATTTTGGATCGGCCCTCACCATCCCCAAAAGAGTTGATGTCCCCTCTTTCGTCCTTTTTGACAACGACAAGTGTTTACGCCCGAGTCTTCGTGCCGCATCACAAGCTGACGTATTGAACGCAGCAGTCAACGCTCTCTTCGAGAAGCTTTCGGCCGATGCAAGCCCCAAAGAGATTCACAATCTGTCTTCTCTAATCTCCCTACTATTCCAAAAAGCAAGTTTTGCCACTTATCACTCCCTAAACTGGGCCACTCGGGCATTATTTAACAACACACTGTTGTTAAAAGAAGCAGCTCTTAAATCCGCAAACAACCTTAATGAGGAGTCGCCAGACACCGGCTGCGCAACCAGCCACTTCACGAGTCCGATACTCTCTTTCGCGGTCTCATCCCGACTCTTGCGCCTTATCTAGACATCTCGCGCAAGCCCAAACCGTTTCGCCAAGATAAAAGCTCCTTTCGCTCATCCAAGTCAAAACAAACACCAGAACACCCGTTTTTCTCCCGACGACTGGAACAAACCAACGCCTTCCGCAAGCACTTCACGAAGCGACAGTTCAGCCAACAAGAACCAGTTCTTTCGTGCAGAACGACAGCCTCGCTCCCGTTCCAACCAACGTAACAACCAGAAACGTGCCACAACCCCCGACCACCACAGCCACTACTCTTCACCCGGCGGTCGTAGTTCCCACCGTAAACAATGATTATCCCCGACACTCCCGTTTCCCGCTCGACGCGAGACTTCGCCACCTTTACCCAGCCTGGAAGACCCTTGCGCAACTCCGAAGTCCTTTCGATCATCAAAAAGGGCTTTCGTCCTACCTTCCTCTCAAACCCACTGCTAGCCAACAGTCCTCCATGGAACTTCACGTCTCCAGTTTCGGCCACCCTCTTTTCCGAAATTTACAACTTCTGAGAAAACAAGCCATCAAATGCAAGAACCCAAGGCCAGGTTTTTACAGCGCCATTTTCACCTGTCCGAAAAAAACAGGGGGTCAAAGACTCATTTTCAACATGAAACCATTGAACAAATACATCGACAATCCCCACTTCAAAATGGAGACACTGGAATCAATCCGCCTCTCCTTCAAACAAAACGATTGGACAATATCCATAGACCTTGGAGGATGCATACCTGCACGTTCCACTTCACCCATCCGCAATGAAATTCTTTCGTTTCATCTACGACGGTCTTACGAATTCCGCTGTCTACCTTTCGGTTTAAACGCAGCTCCAAGAATTTTCACCATGGTACTAAAACCAATTCTGTCTCGCCTTCACCAACAGCAAATCAAAGCAAGCGCATACCTCGACGACTGGGCCCTACATGCACAACCAGGACCTCTGCCGTCTTGAACAAGACAGGGACACTACGATCAATCTCTTAAACCAACTGGGATTCGGTGTAAACCACTCCAAGTCACGCCTCACTCCACAACAAGAATTCATGTTCCTAGGCGCCTCATTCAATCGCATCGGCCAAAATCTCTCCATCACTCGACAGAGTGGAATATCTTCTACGACACATCTGCCAATTCCAGAACCAACAAACCTTCTCACTTCGAGAACTAAACTCCCTCATTGGGAAGATGGACTCAATCGCGAACCCCATTCCTTACGGACGATGGATGGTTAGACCTTTTCACCACCACCGAATCGACAACTGGTCAAACCCTCACCTCAATCCAGATCAACAGTTCCTCGTCCACAAAGATTTTCCCCATGAAAGCCTCCTATGGTGGACAGATGTCACAAACCTGACCAAGACAGTCCCACTCCACGAACCTCTCCCCAACCACATCATTTTCACAGACGCCTCAAATTATGGCTGGGGAGCCCACTTAAAACAACCTAGAGACGTCAGGAATCTGGCAGGAAAGCAAACTACAACACATCAACTTCCTCGAACTCCGAGCGATCCTACTAGCGCTACAACATTTCCTTCCGCTCATCAAAAATCAAGTAATCCAAGTACAAGCCGACAACACCACAGCCCTGGCTTACATAAGGAAAGAAGGCGGAACCAAGTCTAGACTGCTTCACAACTTAACTTCCGAAATACTCAACCTCTGCATCTCAAACAACATCACCTTGCTACCCCTCCACATTCCTGGGAACAAAAATGTGATCGCGGACTCCCTCTCCCGTCGCTCTCCCCCTACAGGGGAATGGTGCCCCAAGAAATCCATCTGCGAATATCGCTTCACAATATGGGGTACCCCAATGATCGACCTATTCGCCACGAGGCACAATGCCAGACTTACCCACTACATCAGCCCGATTTTGGTGGACCAAGCAATGGTGGTCGACGCCCTGACATACCCATGGCACAACCTCTACGCATACCTGTTCCCACCATTCAAACTCCTTCCACAAATACGTCAGAAAGCTGAAGAAAGTCAAAGCCTCTTCCTTCTAATAGCTCCCCTCTGGCCGTCGGCACCATGGTTCTCAAACCTACTATCCTTCCTAGTTGACACTCCAAGAACCCTCCTTCTTCTTCCACATCTTCTGTCTCAACAAAAGGGCTCGAAACTTCACCCAAACCTTCCCAGTCTAAACCTTCACGCGTGGCTACTATCATCAAACTCCTCAAGAACGCTGGAATTCATCAAGATGATGCCACCCGAATCGCTTCAAAAGCCACCAGAGAATCAACAAACAAAATGTATGAAAGCCCCCTGGTCAAAATGGTTTCATTGGTGTTTCACAAGGAAAAATAATTCAATCAATCCCACTCTACCCGAACTTTTAAGATTCTTTACCAACCTTTTCGACATCGACAAACTAAAAGGCTCAACAATCCTTGTCTATCGATCAGCCCTAAACTCTGTATTCAAGGCATCAAACAAGACCAACCTTCTCGATGACTACCGAATTTCGGCCCTCCTCCGGTCCTTCAAAAATGACCGACCAACAACAAGAAGACTAGTCACAGACTGGGACTTATCAATCGTCCTTCAATCCCTAATGGAATCCTCCTATGAACCAATGCAAGACAGCTCCCTTCATCTCCTAACCAGGAAAACTGTCTTCCTCGTCACACTCGCAGCTAGCGCCGGCTGCTCCGAAATCCAAACCCTATCAGCAGACCCAGCCTACTGCATCTTTGGTCCAAATTTCTCGTTGGTAACCCTTCACCCATGAGCAGGATTTCAGGCCAAAGCCCAGAAACCATCCGAACCACCTAAACTCATAACCTTCCCAGCCTTCTCAACCTTGACAGGTGGCGAGCCGGAACACTTACTATGCCCCATCCAAACACTTCGTTTCTACCTCACAAGAACTCAACACGAAGACATCCGTAGAGGCAGAAATCAACTTTTTCCTACCAGTTGACCTCCAAACAGGAGAAACCTCAGCAGCCTTGATCTCCCGCTGGATAAACCTTCGACATTGCGTACGACAAAGCCAACCTAAGCAGGGAAAGAGCAACAGCACACGAGGTCAGAGCGATTCCTACATCATGGGCACTCCACAACGCCGTCCTTAATAGAAGAAATTCTACAAGCAGTTTCCTGGCGTCACTCAACGACATGAGGAACATGTCCAGAGAAGAGAAGGTACTACACCGGCTGGGACCAATCGTCGCAGCCAGAACTGTAGTCAAGCCCCCTTAAGCACTCAGAACATAGATAAACAAGCCACCCATAGAAGGAAGCAAGCCATCCATAGAAGGAAGCAAGCCATCCATAGAAGGAAGCAAGCCAGCCATCCATAGAAGGAAGCAA
>JAHWFP010175596.1:11457-23287 GCA_023313725.1 Lithobius niger | reverse complement strand
GTTGGATCATCAAACGGACTATTTCAATAATTCGAAAATGTAAGACGAACATCTTCGTGAGCTATCAGACAAATGCGGTCAAAAATTATATAAAAATTGTATAAAAAGTGGATGGGAAGCAAAGAGTCAAAAATGAAAATGGAGCCAAAAAAAAACCTCGGCGCAAAATTTTCTTGAGATCCACCTTTCCCAAGATAGCTAACAACTTAACGGACCATCCTTTAAAGAGGGATTTCCACCATATAAACATATTGTTATATCGAGAGTCTAAAACATATTGTTATATCGAGAGTCTAATGCACTTAACACTTGGCGAGTTTCCTTTAAGTAGGCTGAACAGAAACAAATCCACCAACCTCAACTCAAAGAAACCCGACTCTACCGATGGTGGAAAGGGGGGGGGGGGTTAACGTAGGGTGGGGGAGGGGAAGAGTTTGATGAGCAGTCCCCGCAAGTCCATGGACGCTCGGTCGCTTGTCTCAGGCGGAGTGATGGATGTTTGGCGTGGCATAGGCATGTCCTGGGGCAAGACAAAAGACCAATCAGGACTGGAGTCAGGGGTCAGGGAGGTCAACGGCAGCCAGGGTCAGGCAGGAGGCAGAACCGTGCCACCTCTGATTAAAATGGGGGTAGCCAGGATTGAAAGAAATCAAACGAAAGGAAGGTTTGTAATTGGCTCACGCCATCAATCGGGGCTCGATCACCCCTCCCAACCTAATCCCTCCACCGATCCACAACGGGAAAAGTGATTTTAGGAGAAAAGGAAGTTTGGGCCAAAAGATTGTCCGAACCACTTTCTCCGTTTTGAAGTACCTTTCCTTTCGTGTTTTGTCGATCATATTAAAAACCAAACCTGTAAAAGGGATCGCCAAGTTCCGAATGGTTCGGCCCTTCAAAGGAGTGATAGCAACACATTTTCAGTTGACTCGTTACCGTATAGGTTCATCTCTATCTGTCTTGTTTGTCGACGATTTTCTTCAAACGTATTACCAGACTGAGGTAAAATTTGCTACCAATAACAATTGAGGAGTTCCCTGGAAAAAGGGCACTAATGAAAAATACATGTTTGACAAAAAGGGCAAAAAACTGAGAACTAGTATTTTATGCTTAATCTTTGAAAGTTAACATTTTCTGATGGGATATATATTCATGGTCCTTTTTAAAACATATTTTTGTAGCAGATATGTTCAGGAAAATAGGAAATTAGCGGAAAAATCGTCAGTGGCACTGGCGGCGGCCATGTTGAAAAGCAGCGCCATATCACGACGACATCCAGCGTTAAATAAAAAAAATACTTGTAAAGCGCTTCTGTTGGTCGACTTCTTACCGTTTTTGCCCTTATTCCATAGACTGAGAGATGCTCTATCAGATTTTTTAGGAGGTGAAAAAAGGGCACAAGTGACTTTATGCCTTTTTTCCAGGGAACTCCTCAATTCAGGGTGGCGTTTACATTTACCTGGAAAACAGGACAATTTAAGGCAATTTAGGAAATCTGGAAACGTTAGGGAATTTAGGAAGTCTGGAAAAGTTAGGGAATTTGTGAAACATTTACTGAAAGTCCGGGAATCTCTGCATTTTCCAGAAAGTCTTCTCCTATATAATGAACTAGAGGAAGCCGCAGATGCTGTTAGATGGAAACCCACAAAGCAATGAAAATTCACCCAAAAATGGAACACCACCCAATCAGATCTTTGCACATACCAGCTAACAAACGCCGATTTTCGTTCATTTCGCTCACTCAATAGCAACCCCAAGCCCAACTTAGCCCGGATCCCTTTTCCGGACCCAATCTGCAGGCACTGGCATGTGAATTTTTGTATGGATGGGAAACAAATAAATACGGTTTTGTAGAACGAAGTGGAAACTTTTCACCCGGTGGCTTTGGCATTTATTCTGGGAGAGGCAGAAAGTTAATCGCCGACAATTCCTCATAAAATTTTTATTTATTCAATTAATATTATACGAGAGCCTAAAGGACACAACTCCATATGCTCTACACTAAATTTAAGACTAAAGACTAACACTAACACTTACTCCAGCACAAACCAGATATTCCCAAAGAATTTCCACCGCACAGACAACAACACTACTGCCAATCATGACTTGCCCCAAAACAAGCCTACCACTTGCAACAAACACAGGATTTTGTTTTCATTTACAGAGGTCTTAATGTTGCAGAAGATTTTGCAACATGGCAACGCAAGTATAAAGAGGTTGTTAAAGCGATTGTTAGATTATTATTGTTGTTGTTCTTCTTCTTCATTTTGATGTGTTCTTCTTGTTGTTGGTCTGCTTCTGTTGGTTGTGAAGGTGATGCGCTGTGTGTATTTTTTTTTTATTACAGGGTTTTATCTTATGGTAGGGCGCATGGCTTCGGGCCGCAGCCCTCGATAATAAATCCAAATCCAAAGTAGAAATTATGAGCCTCGTGCACCAAAAGTGATTGTTTGAGCCTCTCTGTAAAAGTAGTAGTCTGAGTTTAACGATCTTATTATATAGATAACAAATTCATGTTTCATTTTTTATTCTTTATGCTCGTTTCTACACAAGATGGCTACTGTGGCAGTGAGAGTGCGTGATGACTTTCTCTTCTGTCCCTCTCCCAGGCAAGACAATGGCCCTGCCTGCTTTGCATTGTTAATGGTAACAAGCAGACAGTCAACATTTTTTACAGGATTATGAGCTGACTGGTTATTTTGCCATATTCTGTTGATATTGCGAGACTTATTTCCGACTACAAATGTTGAAACCGTGCCACCCCAACGAAGTTCCACTGATGACGTCACTTGCGAATTCAAGTCCAAGATTGAGATGACGTCGTATTTTAACTACCCATTGTAACTTCGAAAGTAATTTCATTGTTTGCGGCATGATGTTGTGACCAGCACACCGACGCCGACCACTGGGAGATGAGGGCGTCCCTAAGTCCTGGGGGTGCCCCCACATTTGGCGTCATTGTGACATTCACTTAGGATAGTGTTAGACTTTTGCAGAGCCACAGGCCGTTTTTACTTGATAGCTCGCCCCCGTTTGCATTGGTACATTATGTGGGGTTTCACTGCGGGGTTAGGTGCGGTTGTTTGGTTGTTTGGTTTTCAACGGTTGTTTGGTTTTCTAGTTATTATAGTTTTAAGTTAGGTTAAGCTAGTTAAGTAGGTTAGTTATGAGCACATGATTTTTGAGGTCTTTCAGCTCAATAAATTCAAAGTCAAGTTGTGACCAATTATTATTGTAACAATATGTAACATGCAAATTGCCTCGAGCTCGCTTGACCTTCCACCCGGTGCTCTCAACAATTATGGGGTGAACCGAATTAGAATTATTTACCTATTTTCCTGAAGTCCTCAAACTTAACATCAAACCTGACCAAGCCTGTTGTTGGTGAATCACAGCAACCCGATGGCAGATTGATTACTGAAACCAAACCATAACCCGAATATCGTTACAATTCTGTCTAACCCTAAGTGTGCCTAGATAGCCTAACATTCCAAGTTAGGCCCTGAGCAAAGATAAAGTGCCCCCGTGTAAGGGCACGTTTACGCCACCACTCGCTTTTGCATTCTCGCAGCTAAAAGCTAGAAATCACCTCAAATTCCAACATGGCGGCGGTTTTATGTCTGCCGCCTCGCAACAAAAACAGCAAATAACGTGAGTTCAGAAGCGTTTGGCAAAATTGTTTCGTCATGAGGAATTCTTTATATTATTGGCACGGATTATAAGACTGCAAGTATTTACTGAAACGATGACGGATTTAGCTGATCCATTCAGCGTTGTTACCATGGCAATGTCACCTTTGCCATCGCGATTGAGTTCTAGCTGCAAAAATGCAAAGCGAGTCGCTGCATTAACGCGACCTAAGCCTTCCAACGCTCCTTATTATAATAATGAAAACATCATGCGAAGTGAACCTAGACTTTTACCTATTTTTCACTTGCTTAGCGTAAACTGAATTCTGGCCCACGTGTACTTTTGTAGCTTCTCCCTTAGCTGTGGCGTTAAGTGGTGAGGCCCATTCGGACGTACCAATAGTCCCCACACTTGTTCTATCGTGTTGTTGTTAAAATCTCGGCTAAAAGATGCGTTTCAGGCGGGAATAAGTTTCGCCCAATGTTTGACATGACGTCACGCGCAGCTGAGTCCAACAGTGTTAACAAGTCTCCAAGTAGATGCATTTCATGTTCATTCATATTAGGGCCTTGCTACTGAACAGTTAGTGCAGTGCGGCTTTTGATTTAGGAAAGTGATGCGATACAGGGTTACGGTGGTTTGAGTGAAACGTGTAATAAATGCGTAACGACCGCTACATGGAAGGCACGCCGCAGCACGAAGCCAACACTTCGCGGTGCGCCTTGCCGTTACATGAGCAGCAGTGCGCCCGTCCAACTGCCGCCTAAATACGGGAATTGGCCGAGCACCAGCAACAGGGCAGCAAGCAGGACCAACTGTTCAACTAGTTGGAACCGGATTGCTACATGAGGTGCGCCATGTGACGTTAATCCTTGGCGGGAATCCTTTGCCCCAGTGGGTATAAAAGGTGAGCTGGACTAAGGGATCTTCAGTTGGTGTTAGGAGTCCGACCTGCATGTTGGACTCTCTAAGACTCTGTAGGGCTAGTACAGGCTGCAACCTGGAACCACTGTCAAATACGTGATATACTCTGCGCAGAGTCCTCTTACTGTGAAGTAAGAAAAAAATTGGAATAGAGTTTTTGAACTTGAAACTAATCGCTATTCCCTGAGTAGTTACAAATTTTGGTTTATGCCTACTGCATCTACCGTCAATCGAAGAAAAAAATCGGGGAAAATATCAGTTTTGGTCTGGAAAACCTGGAAAAAAGTTGAGAATTCTATCTTAAGTTTTTGAACGCCATCTTGGTAAATCAATTCAAGAACCAGCCGTGAAAGCTACGGCACTTGCTAGGACGTCATCACGAAGTAGGCCGCCCCCCCCCCCCATTAATTGCCTAACACCCTCCATTAATACGCCATTCTTAAACCCCCCCTCTCCCATTGATAAAACATTGCGGGGGGGGGGGGGGATTTATTTTACTGAACTAAAGTTCGAATTAAAAGTGTTCTATAAAACACCGATGTTCTCCCGTCCATCTTGTGCCGAGTTTCATGCAATCAGTGTGATGATGAATGCTTGTACGCCCACACCCAGGGCTAACGTAGTGAGCACGTGAAAGACACGACAAACCAAGGAGGTAAGGCCTTGCTAGAAATCTTATTAAAGAAACTACACTAGGTAGTAGTGATACTGACAGCATCATAACCGTGTAGTAAACACTCATGTCATGGGGTTGGGGGAAGGGGAGGGGTGCGTGACTGTGGCGTATTTAGAAATTTTTGCTGAAAGTGCCATTTTTGAGTTCCAGTTCAATATGTGTTTTTTTTTTTTTGTATGACTCTCCCCCCCCCCTGGGGGGGAAAAATGGTTTTTTTTCCCCCCCCCCCCCCCTCCGGATCCAAAAAATCCGTGACCCATCCCCCACCGCTCCCAACAGTCAATAATGACCTGACCTTAGTAATCCTTAGCACACACACGTGAAGTTCGATATACAGCATCCAGGGACGACGCTAAGAGGGGGAGTAGGGGGGGGGGGGCTCGCCTGCCCACATTTTTGGCCGCCCCTTCGCGCACCTCCCCACCCATCAGATCAAAATCAAACCTATAAACGAAGAAAATTGTGGATACTTATAAAGAAAACTACGTTAGTTTCTCTCATACCGACAGGAAGGACTTGAGGTCACATCAATAGAGCCTAGTTGTTACTGTGAGAGTTTGAAAAGTATCTTTTGTTTTCAGCTAGATTTAAAAATATTCTCAAAAAATGGGGTAGGAACGTTCGGTGTGAGAAAGATAATTGCAAGAGTGTTATTTTGATTTTTTTGGGAGAGTTGGGGAGGGGATCGCAATAGTAGAATTGTTTCGGTTCGCCCCCCTGTCTAAAATTGTTGCCCCACTGCCGCCTCCCCAGGAAAGTGATTCTGGCGTCGTACCCTGACGGCAACATTAGCCAATTTACTTACAGATCAGTGGTAGCAAAGGAACTAAAACAAACCCACCGCACTTCAACAATAAAACGAAAGCGAACGAGCCAACGGCCGGATGAACCACAGAACGAAACAATCATGAACCAAGCGAAAAGCAGCAGCAACGCCACCGCCGGCGTCAAGATGGACGTCAGCGATTTCCCGCTCTTTATTGGGTTGGCCGTCGGCGATAATGGCCAAATAGCTTCGGGGGTTTTGTGCCTTTTCACACGCTTACAGCCCCGTTCGTTCGGCGCCGCGTTGCTGCGTCAATTCGGGTCGGTTGTTGCCACGTTCGTGTATTATAGTACAGTTGTAGTAGGTGAGGAAACGCTAGTTGTGCAAGTGGGGAAGCTGGGAGGGGTTTGGGGCAGGGGGGGGGGGGGGAGGCACACATTGATTGCTGTTGGCAGCGTCTATTTTTAAACCATCGGCAGCATGCAAATGCAGTAGACAAGCGACGTTGGTTGCTGATTTCAACCGCGTCGTGGTGCTGGCAGCGCGATCAGAACGCCCTGATAAACGGCATCGAAGTACCCCCTATCCCCACCCACACTCATCCCCTCCCCCTTTTAACAACAGAAGGCCACTTGAAGCCGCAGGAATGCTGGGAAGGGGCTTGAGTTTCATCCCCCCCCCCTACCATCACACCATCTATTGGAGAACATCGCACGCAGGGTGTCACGTGATATACAAGTTAGTGACGTATTATACGCCGTGTTAAAGATTAGAGCTGTTTAGCAGTTATGCGTAGTTTTCTGGGCCTTACTAATTTCATTTAGGAGAACAATAAATAGGGTTGTTCAGCGATGTCGTTTAGCCAAATAGAATTCACCAATCTGACTTGTGTTCTAAAGTAAAACTGTAAAAAACATGTGAACACAGCAGTAAGGTTTCATGTGGCCTAAACAGTACACCAACACTGCGGCATATGAGATATTACTGGAAAGTTTATTGTGTTCCTTTGCTGGTTTGACTTCGGATCAGTTAAACCTTACCTTAAACATGAAACGAGTTCGTTTTTGTTTACTAATAAATAAATACCTTTATTAAAAAAAAATTATTTGTAACAGGAGTGTGTAAATGGCAGGGCGTGGGAGTGTCCATGCTGAACTAACGCTTCATATTCCATCCCTCGCCGTAAGGTCGTCCGGGAGAGAAGCTGTGTGTTTCGTTTCCTGGCTCCAGGCAAGTTGATTCAACGTCGCCAACCAAAATCATATTATACCAATACACAGCTAGGCCTACAGTACGGCAATTTTCCAGTAAGCACGTGAACGATTGTTGAGCCAGGCAGCTGGACCCTTGATTCCTACCCCAGTCGGCCTTGGCTTGAAGAAGTAATCGTTCTTCCACGCTTTTAAGGGCGATCTATACTCTGCTTCACTCGAAGTTGCCGCATGCCTGGGTAATAATCGTAGCACGAGTTGTATTTTTCGCAACCATTTATTGGGTTAAAACCTATGCAGCATATTTTTAAGTGGGTTATCCCCGAGGGGTACGACAAAGCTAGAAATTTCGTACACCCATGATTTAGATTTGAAAATCCGCTGCAAATCTTGTATAAATATGTAAATCTTGGGAAAATCATCTAAATCTTGTGTAAATCATTCAAATCTTGTAAATCTTGTACAAATCTTGTAAATCTAGCCAAATCTTGTAAATCACGGAATCTGTCGTAAATCATTTAAATCTGCAAATCTAGTGCAAATCATCTGAATCTTGCGTAAAACATTTAAACCTTGTGTAAATCATTCAAATCTTGTAAATCTTGTACAAAACTGGTAAATCTAGTACAAAACTGGTAAATCTAGTACAAATCTTGTAAATCTAGTATAAATCTTGAAAATCTTGTATAAATCTTGAAAATCACGTAAATCTGGCGCAAATCATTTAAATTTTGTAAATCTTGTGCAAATCCATGTAAATCTTGCAAAACTTCATGTAAATCATTAAATATTAGTTAAATCTTACTTTGTATCTCTAAATCCCAGAAAATCTGAAAATCTTCCATGTAAATTTTTAAATCTTCTGCAAACCTGTGTAAATCTTGCAAAACATCATGTAAATCATTAAATCTTACTTAAATCTTTTGTAAATCTTTAAATCCCACCAAATCCGTAAATCTTCGTAAATCCGTTGGAAGATTCAGGTTTACAAAAGTTCTTGTACACTTTTTTTTGTCTTCGTCAAACTCCTCGGTTACCCAGGAAACAGTTACGACCAATCGCTCCCCGTTTGGCCGCATGGGGTCGCTACCCAGAACCAGAGACTGAACATTCGGTAATATTATGGTGGATAGTCCGTTGAACCCGACGGGTTTTCCTTTATGCCGCTTTTGGCAGTAAGAAGTGGAATCCCAGCTCACTTATCTTTAAAAGTTTACAATGCTCACTCCATTGTAAATGAACGACCAGACGTCGTAACGTCTGGTGAGGGTGAGGGTGTAATTTACCTTCTTATTGCAGTTCAATTGTTCTTCGCTCCATTATGTGATCTACAGATTTAAACCACTAATCCTTAAATTTATAAACAGCCATCGTAGCATCCAGTGACTGCGAAATATACTGCAGTTTCATTTTCTTTTCCTAATCGTAAATTCTTAGGAGTGCTAAAACGTGCCAACAACACAAAATGCCAATGATTGTTTCAGAGAGGAGGGGGTTGGGGGTGGGGGGAGGTAAGAGATTCATTTTTGGAGCAAAACTCAACTGGTCATCCATCCACTCCTTAGCTTTACACAGACAAAACCAAACTTTTTCGTTAGCAAACTCCAGAACCGTAAAGGGACTTCCAAAACTACCCGTTCTATTAGACATCACCTGAACCCTCACGGTTCTGGAGGGTGCTAACAAAAACGTTTGGACTTGGAAAAATATTGCTGTTGCGTTTTTTATGGACCACCCTTTATTTCCGTTAAAAACTGCTCGCATCTTTGGCCAGATTTTAGTTCAGTCAGTACAGACTCTAGCAACGACTTTTTACGGCCGTCTGTCCATAGCGTTTTTGAACGGCAGTCAAGTGAAATTAAACAAAAAACACGATAAATTAAAACATTGTTACTTCCTTACAGCTAATAGACTTTTGCGACTTACTCAATAAAATAACAACATTTTTGGTCGTTGCAAACAGGCGGCACGTCACCTTTAACAGGCCTGCATCAATAGTCTACAGATTCCTCGTTGCCACGGCAACGAAGTTTCGACGAATGAATAGGCCTACTCTCGACCCCAATTCTCCGTTAGCCGACACTTACGAAATTAAAACAGCAGGTAAAAATAAAGCTTAAAAACTGGCAATTAGGCCTACAATCACGTTGCAATGGCAACGTTAAGTCTCAACACCGTGTTGCATGAATGAACATGCCTTCTATCGAACCAATTCTCCGTTAACTACTTACGAGATTGAAGCAGCAGATAAAAATTAGGGCTAAAAGCTGAAAATTAGGCCTAAATTCTAAAACTAGGCCTAAAAGCTTACACGTTTTTAACTTCCAATTGAGGTGGTACTAGCTTAAGATTACACTACCTGTTAGGGATACTACATTTAGATGTATCATAGAGATAGCTATTGCAGTGTGTGATAGAGGTGTGCGTCTTAACAGTGGCGAAGTGCACAGAAGACCGGTTGAAACTAGGGAGTCGCTGCTCCCGCTTGTTCAAGTGTTCTGCACAAAATTTTGGTCTTATTGTCTTATGTTTTGACAAACTTTTGTTTTGACCCTTTTTTTTTTTTTTAGCATCAATAATGTCTTCTACTCTTAGGTTTCCAGGGTGCCCTCCATTCCCTTTTAGGAATATCATGTTTTTAATCAGGTAACAAGCCCATTTCCCTCTTTTTTATGTGATACAGCATTTTTGAAAGTAAAGTGTGCCGGCCTCCAGCAATATTGAAGTGAGGTAGTTGTTTAGGTATTCTACAGGACGGTTGAGTAACTACGGCTGTGTGTTTTATCCGACGAACTTTTAAAATTACTCGTTACTTTTCCCAACCGGTTGTGGAGTTTTGATCATTCGCGAGAGACGAACCCTGCTGGAGCCAGTTTCACCCAAATGCGCGCTGGAGGGATAAGGCATCGTTTGCCTGTGGGCCAAACTGTCTCCAATGACGGCGTCAGGACTGAGTTGTTTGGGGAGGGGGGGGGGGGGGCGGCAGAGGGCACATCTTAAAACAGAGTGGTCCAGAAACTTTTTTTTCAAGGCAGCCGCATTAGGCACTTTCATTCCGTTTAATTCAACTTAAACGTAACGTAAGCTTTAATGCAGTCAATTTTTTTGTAAAATTCGCCCCATAAACACGCAAAATAAATTATTGCAAAGTTGCCAAAAAAATAAATAAATATTGTGTGCGCAGAGCATCTTGAATCCTACAGGTATTTTGTGAGCGGCTACGTCTTCCTGGAGGGAGCGGGTTTAATCAGCGGCCGCCATTGTTCTTGTAACCATCTTGGATATCAACAAGGCACTCTTCTACCATAAACATACAATTGATTATCTATGTTCGTTCTGCGGCGAACTCAAGATAGGCCGTGGACACTATAAATAAATTTTAATAAATAAAAAAAAATAAGAGCTCAGTTTACTCATTTGATGCCAAGTTTAGCCTGCAATTTTTTTTAGTTTTTTTTTCTGGTGATGACCTGAGTGTTGTTGTTGTTGCTGTTTGACGCGCACCCAGCCGTAGCCACGGCACCAGAAGGAGAGAGGGACAATTTTGCTAGGTAAATCCAATCGGACATTCCTAGGTTCTTTTACATGCCCCAATCGACATAAGCATGAGACATAACAGGGTCCTTCTCTACCCGAAAATGCCAGGGGTGGTTGCGGCCGGATTCGAACCTGGGACTTCTGGCACAAGAGACGGTCATGCTAACCATCATGCCACCTTGCCCCTTATTGTGTGCTTGGTGTATCTTGAGTCCTGGAAGTATTTTATGAGCGGCTACGTCTTCCTGGAGGGAGCGGCTTTAATTGACGGCCGCCATTGTTTTTGTAATAATTTTGGATATCAACAAGGCACTCTGCTACCAAAAACGTACAATCGATTATCTGTGTTCGTTCTCCAGTGAATTCAAGATAGGCCACGCACACTTTAGTGTTGGGGGTCAGGGGGAAAGGGGGCTGTGAAATACTTGGGGGGGTTCACGGCCCATCCTGGCCCACCTCTAAGCGCCGTCACTGACTGTTTCCAACAGTGAAAAGTCTCTCGAGTTTAGATTGGGTGATTGTATTGCTTACTTATATTGTTAAGTAAGAACGTAACAAATATACGGCTTTAATACTTCGAGCTCTGGGTTGCTGCCCTTTCAAAATACATGTTTTGAAGTAACAATAAAATGATAACATGCTAACCTGTTAAAAAAAGTAGAGCAGGTGCGCAACGGACGACGACGACCGTCGACTGACGGCAAGCGCATACACTTCCAGAAACGATCAGTTTTTCACTGAAAGTATTCTGCCACGACAATCCCGTCCGTCACCGATGGGCCGTCACGCAACGGAACGGAGCAGTATACGCGGCTCCTCTAATTAACGTGCTTTTAATCCATACAGAAATTTGACGCCCTGCGACGTGACGTGACGGAACGGAACGGAACAAACGGAGTAGAGCGCTACAAGCTTAAGATGCGATATGACCTTTCTAACACAGCGGTGACCATAGCGCCGTTTTGTAGGGAAGCTCTAGCAACCGACGGAGTGGCGAAACAGTTAAACCGTCTCGTCGATATGGTGAACAGGCAGCTTGCTCGGTTGCAGCTGTATTATACCGAAGAGGGAATCGATGCCTTATCTACT
>JAHWFP010175595.1:801-12474 GCA_023313725.1 Lithobius niger | reverse complement strand
TAATAATAATAATAATAATAATAATAATAATAATAATAATTTATTCCACACTTTGCACGAAACCAAGAAGTTTGTATGTACAGGTTAACAAAATACAATACATGGTAAAAGTCAGAAAGTGTTACATAAACTTCACTAAATTATTAACTATAATATTATAATAACTACAATATACACTGTTCCTACAATACAGACTAAAATAAAGTCTTATTTTAAAATCCATTTTTAAATTTTTTTTCCTAAAGTTGTAATCCAAGTTCCTTAATTCTACTTGTAATTTATTAAATACTTTTGGAATAACGAAGCTCATTCAACGTTTCCCGTACGTATTTCTGTATGAAGGCATCCTTAACCAATTATTACTATTTCTTACACCTCTCATTATAATATCTTTCCAATATTTTTTCTTCTAATTTTGCACTATTATAGTAAAAGCCATTAACATTTCTAAAGTAATGAGTTTATTTTCAGTTAATATTTCCTTTGTACTCTTTTTAATCCTATTGTTATTAAAGAGAATTTTAGCTGCTTTATTTACACTTTTTGTAAACTTTTAATTAGTCCTTTCGACGTTGTTGCGTAAATGGTTAAAGCATACCTCACATTAGACATAATGAGTTCCATATATTAATTTCTTAGTGTGAACATCTAAAGTATCTCTAATTTTATATAGTATTGGTATAGTTCTTCTAATTTTATTTTCCAAATCCTCAATGTGTTGGTAAAATTTTCAATTCGTATCAATGTCAAGTCCTAAGTATTTTGTTATATTTACAGTAGTAATTTGTTTGCAATCAGAATTTGTCATTAAACAATCATTATGGTGCGCTGTTAAAGATACCTCACCTACCTCCATATGTGAGGTCTAAAATTGGCATAAAACACTTTTTCTCGATTCTGAGATCGTTATTGTGGAAATAATTGAAAATTTTACTGAAATCATTTTGTCAATCCTTCACCATGTTATGATTTTTTTCATGTATTGGTAACATAAAATATCGTCTGCATAAATTGTTAACTCTGTATTGGTTTCTTTTAAGTCATTTATGTATATAAAGAATAATATAGGGCTTAGAATTGAGCCTTGTGGCACTCCATAATCTACACATTTCCAGTCATCCATAGTATCACCAATTCTGACAGAGCACAGTCTATTTGTTAGGTAATTTTCAATACTGTTGGCTATTTCCCCCCTGATTCCATATAAGCTTAGTTTTTCCTTTAACACTCCTTTATCATGAGTATCAAAAGCTTTCATTAAATCAATTAAGATGGCTCCCACAAATTTACCTTCATTTAAAGCTTTTGTTATATTATTATTGAAAACATTTAATATGTCAGATGCTCCCTTATTTTTTAGACATCCAAATTATTTAACATTGGATAATTTAAACTTTGTCTAGAAGTTTTGCATTTTATTAACAAAATACCTTTCAACAATTTTTTTCAGTATTGGCAGTAGAGCAATTGGTCTACAATTATTAATATCATGTTTTATTTTACCTTTTTTGTAGATAGGTCTCGAGATTTGCTTTTTTAAGTTATTAGGCCACATTTCTGTATTTATAATTGCAGTAATCTGTTTGACCAGTTCAAGTGTTTTTTCGTGTATGGAGAAAATGTTCAATTTGGAAACCGTCATAGTCCGTAGCCTTTTTGCTAACAAAATTATTTTAGAATTCTTTTTTTTTTTCATATTCGGTTGGTGGTGTTATTGACATTGTGTTAACAACATTTAATTTTAATGTGTATAATTTAGTTTTAATTTTATTTTTATTCCTTTTCACGTTCATTACTTGTGGAATAAAATATTTTGAGAATTTTTGTCCATGAGGGTTGAATCCGTCTTGTTTTCATTGAGTGGTTGATTGAAGGGTTGATTAACATGAGGTTGATTGGTGTGATGAGGAATGAGGAATCGCAGGGTCATCAAGTGGTGTCAATGAGAGTCATCATTCCGGGCCGAAGTTAACGTGGGTCAAGTTGAGAATTTTTTATTTATGGCCTAGTTGTGAAAGTGAACCCATAGCCTTTGGCAGATGAGCGGCAATCAAGACATGGTAATTTTCTTGTCTGGGTTAAGGACATCCTTCGCATTTCACGGATGGCAGGGATGAAAGTTGTGGCATTGTCCCATTGCCAAACTTGGCGGGCGACATATGATTCTTTAGGCATTGCTTGATTGGAGCGGATCCATTCGTGTGCAAGTTTGTGATGTTCCCGGCGAGCGAGTTCGGGAAGAACGGGGGGTGGTTGATGGGGTTGTAGAGGTGAGAATCTGCTGGAATTGCAGTTTTTCCCACGACATATTCCATTTTGGAAGTTGTTTCAGTTGTTTGAGTGCCTCGTGTAATGAGGTGAATTGGCTTACGTGGAAGAGCAGGACGATGGATTTTGATGTTGGGTTGGCGAATTGTTGAGCATGGAAAGGGGGGGGATAGGCGTCAGAACCTGGCGTCGGCAAGTTCAATCTTTCGTCGCATTTTGGAATTGCTGGCAGTTAAGTTTTCAATGTTCAGTTTGTACGCATCAATCAGCTTCCGAGCATTTAAAAGTTTAGCTTCGAGGTTGGAGCAATGAGTTGCGACTGGTTCACAGTTTTGTCGAAGGCGGTTGAGTTCTTTCTCATTGAGATCGAGTTTATGTGCAGTCTTGTTGAGGAGAAAATCACAGTCACCATAGTTAGCAATGGAGTTGGTAGGGTAAGGGCTTGCACCAAACGATGACAGGCCAGAAGTTGAGGTGTTCATTACAGTTGTCGGCCGGGATGGGTCCGAGTAAGTGGAGGAGGATGTGACGGTGGCTGGAATGGTGGCAGTCGGCTTCATTATGGGTTGGATTGAAGCGGATGGGACATCGTTTGATGGTGTGGAATTTTCGCGGGCTTTCTTGCTTTTCATCTGGGTTGAGCGAGCGAGAGACTTCTTGTTGTAAAGTTGAATGACAGGCCATTCGGTAAGGGATATATATAGTCAGGCAGATTGAGCCACAATGACGATGATGTTGGCATGCTGGGTGTGGGTTAAGGCATTTTCTGGAAGAAACAATACCGATGCATATGCAGACATCAGGTTTTCGAACGGCTTTAGGGTCCCAACCTCTAATGAGGGTTGGCGATTTACCACCACGAATCTTGGGCGGCATGGTTGCGATGGGAGCGCGGGAAGCGTTGGGCCTATCCAGGCCGACAAAAAGCCAGGCACGGGTGACGGGACGCGTGTCGAGACAGGAGAAAACCCCAAGGATGGAGAGATGGCACCACACCGTTATGTTGAACAGGTGGAAATGCGTTGGTGAAACCAAGGTTGGTGTAGGTCGGGCGTGTGTGAGCGTTCAGATTCATCAGATTCATAAGGTAGGGGCTTGAGGTGGCACGTTCGGTGAATGTTCATGACGCTTGTAAGGACAATAGCACATGACCCAACAGGGTACAGGTCGGAATGAGTGAGAGGATTTCGGTGAACATAACGTTCGGTGAACGCGACGTTCGCAAAGGCGCCGTTCGGCGAAAGTTGAGGGCGAGTGTTCATGGTACATGCGGCGAAGGGTCTGGGCAGCACGTTCGGCGAACGCTTTGACACTTGCGATGAAGGTCGGGGGTGAGCATTCTCGAAGGCTTTAAGGATGATGAAGGAAGGGGCGGAGGATCCACGATGGTAGCTTCCACGTAGGTTTTGCATTGCTTCAGAGGATTTGTATACGGTGAAGGTTTCATGAACTCAGCGGACAGGAGAAAAAGACGGACTGATGCGTGAAGACAGGACAGAGACGATGAGGACCAGTTGGTCATCCAGTCTTGAGTGTTGGAATGGTTTTGTGAAGATGATGGTGGCTTGTCAGTTGTTGACTTGAACTTGAATTGTCGAATGGCACGGTCCAAAAGGAGTGTACTTGACACAAGGACAAGAGGTGAACCTTGTTGTGAGAGGGGCAGTCCGAGTTTTAAGATGAACGTGATGACAAATCGAGAGAAAATTCAGACAGAGATCGAAGTTACTTTGAAGAGGATGGTCTGTGGGAGTGCTTCATTTTCTTGGCCTTCATAATTGAGGAATGTGATGAGAGTTGGCCACATGGAAGCAATGGTGCAGAAAAAGAAACTTTAATATAAGGATACGCAACAAAATTCGGATCGACGGGTGACTGACTGAGAGGCGATGGGGCAGCCAATATTCGTTAGAATGAGTCATAGCGTCGTCCGTCTGAGCGTGCAGTGGCTGTCCGTGATCTTGAAAATCGGACTGCATGAAATCAGGACAGGAACTGGAGAAAAGACGGACTGTTGCTGAAAACAGAGCGGAGAGGACAGAGGCTGAGCCTTGATGTGAGAAGGACAGTACGAGTTCATGGGTGAACGTGATGACAAGTCGAGAGAAATTTCAGACAGATCAAAGCGACGTGAAGATGACGATCTGTGGGAGTGGTTCCTTTTCCTTGGCCTTCTTAATTGAGGAATGAGGTGAGAGTTGGCCAAATAGAAGCGATGAAACAGAAGATACTTGAATTGGCTGACAACAACATTCGGATCGACGGACTGCGAAGCGAAGGGGAAGCCATGTTGGTTGCAGAGTCAGTCGGCATTTCATTAGAATGAGTCATGGCATAGTCAGCTTGAGCATGCGCTGGCTGTCTTCTATCGTGAAAATTAAGGCAGCAAAGTTGGACTGTTGCTTGAGAAAATGCCGGACCGCTTGGCGGAGGGGCGGCCATCATGGATGCAGCATCAGTCTTTGGTTGTAAGAGCGAGTCAAGCCAATGTCCGCTTGAGCGTATGCTGTCTGTAAATTTTATTGCAGTAAAGGTTAGGAGAAGATCCTCATTGCTTGGTCGTTGATTCCACTTGGAATTGATTCACAGTGAAAGCATCGGGCACTATCCATGTGAAGGTGGCCAGTTTGGCGAAGGCAGCTTTGCAGTGACGCAGGCTGAGAGACCGGTGAAGGCTTGGAGTTCGGCGAGGGCTGCGGGTATGAGAGCAGGCCGAGAGTGTTGGTTGTATGCATAGCCTAGCTATAGTTGGTTCTTCTCATCAAAGAGAATTTATTTATATTAGGCTTAGCCTATTCATATTATTGTTTAGTAGCCTATATTTCTAGGGAATGTTAAAAAGCCTGGAAACTAAAAATGTACTGTCCCCCAGTTCAGGAAAGAGCGATGGAAAAGCCTGGTCGGCAATTATGCACTATGTTTGCCTGGTGAATGAAACATCCGGCTTATCGAGCGCTTTAGCCTGGTGGGAACTAACCTCCGGTTTAGGATGGAGCGAACGCTCACTCGCGTTCTGGGGTCGATGCAGGCAGCATGGACTGCAAGCTGCAGTCATGTTGTAAAGCCATAGTCATGTTTGTTTTAAGCCATGTGGTCAAGTGTTGTAACTTGAAACTATTTCGAAATGTCACTGTTAAATAAACAGTTGAACTTTACGTATTCTTCTGGAACTTCTTTTGCACGGTAACAGTAATTTTGTAGGACTAGGAATTCGCTGGAGTAACGCGGACAATTTTCCTACAGAGAGTATGTGGCGAAGTTCAGTTTCCTCAGGTTTGCAGTGAAAGCTTGGGAAAGGTTCTCTTCGTTCAGCAGTTGATTCACCTTGGGTAGGACTACAGATACCTTCGGCGAATGTTGGGCGCAGATTCATGATGGTGTTCGGTAATGTGTCAATGTCCGGGGGAAGTTGAAAAGGTTCCGGGTGAAAAATATCCGATGATCAATTGAGGGTCGGGCGGCAAGCTAAGCATGAGTGCAAGAGCCAAAAGACGAAACGTCAACATCAATAGGGAAGGCAGGGTGAACAGTCGGTTAACGCAGGATGAAAATTCCTGTTAAGAGGGTTAAATGGGCAAGATGTTGGTGAAGAGACTTCAACTTGAACATTCGGCGAACATGAAGTCGGCGAAGACAAGAGACTGAGGTTGTAAGTGGAAGGTCATCCAGTTGAACGGTCGGCAAGCGTCGCACCATCGGTGAGTGCGGTACTAACGGAGCACCTTCGTCGAACGTAGCACCTTTGGTGAACGTAGTACCTTCGGCAAACATAGCACCTACGGCGAACGTAGCACTTTCGGCGAACGTAGTACCTTCGGCGAACGTAGCACCTTCCGTAGTGTATATCAACTTGGAATTATGAAGGGATGATTTAAGAGAATGACGGTGACGTTGTTACATTTAACAGAAACTTGCACATCAGGGAAGGGTTCAGGATGAAAACGGTGACACAGTAACATGGGCCTGCATTGACGAACGTTGACATGTTCGGCGAACGTTGAGCATTCGGCGAACAGGGGTGCAATTGGTGGGCACTACAAGCTTATGATGTCTATGGCGTTTGGCTTGGGTGGCACGTTCGGCAAACTTTCATGATGCATGCAAAGTCGATCGTTGTATTGATTAGCATATGGTAGGAAGGTCAGAACGAGTGAAAAGTTCACGGCGAAGGTTCAACGAATGTGACGTTCGGCGAACGTTGAGGGCTAGCATTTATCTTGGTGCACGTTACGAGGCAAGGGCGGCACGTTTGGCGAACGTCCAAGGGAGGAAGGATCCATGATGGCAGCTTCCTGAAGGCTTTCGTGGACGAGTGTGACGTTCGGCGAACGTGGACATCCACAACGTGGGCATGATGTAAGGGAAGGACAATCCAGCAATGGGAGGTCTTCTTCCATGAACCTTTGGCGGACGCATCGTTCAATAGGTGAGAGTGTAGCATTCGGTGAACGTAGGGAGAATGGAAGGTTACTTCGTGGGCAGGGTTAATCGGCCAATATTGAGGCTTACGGTTGAACTTGAAGCTGGAGGGTAACAATGGCGGTGTGTCGCGGCCGGAGGCTGGAGGAAAAGAGATGGTTGGCTAAGGCCGCTATACCGTTTATGCAGGGTCTGCACGTGCTGACGCATGCGCAGATGGACGGTTCAGCTGGGCGTATCGAGAGAGTTTTGAATCCTCCAGGGTAACAAGCACTCAGGAACTGAATGCAACGAAATTTACAGGTAGTGTGATATCTCCAGCCGGCAAGTAGAAAAATGGTTTGTGTTCAGTGTAAAACAAACTCAACTCAAAACCAAAAAATGAGTACGATAATTTTTTTCCAACCAGCGCCAAAAGTCAACAATGACGGCGGCGCACTGGGCATGTGCCCGGCTGCCCGCTGGACCAGAACGTGCCTGGTGTGAGCGAGTGGTTTAGAGCTATAATGAAGCGAACATTCGACCAGCCTCATTAGCGGACGGAACATGTAGTGTAGGTAACAAATACAATGGCGAATAATACAAGATGAATTACATCAATTGTATACAATGAGGGACTGGTAGTTTAAAACTTGAAGGGTGAAGGTATAGCGTAGTTCATCATCGAAAAAAACAAAACATTTTCAGAACAATTGAGACCCTAGCCAGTCATTTCGATAACATAAAGCAGAAAGAGAGCAGTTCCGGTACTGTAGCACACTGCAAGTGATCTATTCAGTGGATCAACCTTAGCACCACTGAAAACCAGATCTTGCTACGGTTTGGTTAGCTCCTCATGCAACCAGGCACCAGAACAACCCACTTATTGTCTCCTGTCAGATAAGGAATTGGAAAACCAGATGAGAAATATACAGGATGCCATAGCAATACCATTTCTCAGTGAATGACTGATAGCGTCGAACGCTTTTTTTTTTTAAATCAGTGAGTGAAGATAATCGAAGGTAGACCTTGGGAGAGAGTTGCTGTGGCTATGTCAGTGGACATGGTTGCTCCTTGGCTAAAAAGATACTCAGTACCTCTTTAACCCCAGACATACACCCAGAAAGGTCCATTTTTAAGTTCAATGTGCATACAATGTCTGTAATGTGATTCAATATCGCATCCTGCTGGCTCAGAGACCAAAGCCTCTTACTAAACTCGTGGCTATGATTAGGACGCATCACTAGGGTTTCCCAGGAATCATCTGTAGAATGCTTTTCATCATTGGACTTGAGTTGTTCTCTATTCTTGTATACGTGTATACGTGTGTGTAATGGTGTGGAAGAAATAAAACCAGATTCAATGCTGCGGAAAGATGGTTCAGCCAAGTTTGGCTTTTTTGAAAGGTGATCTAGGTTGGTTGGCTCATCGCATGCGAAAAATCGACTTCGTTTGCCACTCACATTTCGGATATGATGGACAAGGATGCATTTTACTCAACGATCTCGCTTCATATTCTAGCAGCAACAATTTATTTGTTACAGTGTGACAGGCCCGCAGCTAGACCACTGACATACACACGGACATTTAAAAATCGTGGATGCATAGACAGAACTGACCAATAAAGTGGGAGTGGCAATTATAGAACTGGTGCGTTCTAGTCTTATTGTTTTTATATTCTTTTCTGACTAAAGATTCTGGCCGAGGCTACTCGTATTTAACCCAGATCCCCTGAGAGAGACCTTTTACATTATAAAGCAAAAAAAAAAACGACACCACAAGAACCTTAACAATGAAAAAGAGCGAGCGTTTGGCCAGTGAAAAATTGAAATTGGGATGTTGTTGCCTTGAAAATTGAAGTTGGCACATTGTTGGATCGAATAACATTGTTTTGTTCTGTGAGATCATCTCAGTGGCAAGTCTTAAATGACGTCATATACGAAGGACAGGGAATGTTTTAACATGGCACGGTTCACTGAAGCCAAAGCAACAGACTGGAAGTGAGGGGAAGGGGAAGCATGAACGAGAAATGCCCATGTGTTGGGCAGTGCATCTGAGAGCTCTACTGACGGCATTCTAATGTTACTAGCAGGACGCGTACATGCTGCTCGGTGGATTGAGTATCCTGGTTTTTAGCCTTTCCCGGTGCTTGGTCTTTTTAGGAAAGTAAATTATGTTTGCAATATTTCATTGTTTGACTGATCCTTTGATTTTACTCATCCACAATGCGACCTGTTGTGAACCTGACCCATCATCGTCCATGCATTGACACACTATCACTATCTCGTCTGATGTAAGTGTTAACGGGGCTTACGGCTTCTTCATCTCTCCCTTCGTTCTTACTTCTCTTTTCCCGTCCTCCTCTTCGTTTTCTCCCCCTCCCTTCTCACAACCCTCCAGGACATGTTACCAGGACTTACCAGGACAATGTTACCAGGACTTTTCCGGCTAAATTTTAGAAGTGTTAACGGGACTTCCAACTCTTATGCCCTTCCCTTTACCTCTCATCTCCCCTACCCTATTCTCCTTCTGCCTTGCCGTCCCTTTACCCTCCTCCCCAGTCCCTTCTGCCTCGCTCTCCCCTTATCCTCTTCTTCCCTCTCTTCTCGTCACCCTCATCTCCCCCCTCACCCATCCAAGGGGACCTTAACGGGACATTTCCAGAGATTTTGGCACAGACCCATAAAAGACGCATACCTGCATATTACTAAATGCTAAAAAAAAACCGTATCACTTACAAAGTCAGCAAGATTCAGTATGCAAGCAAGCCCATTCTGTAAGTTAATATCCATGAATGTTTCTGCCAACTTAGAAATAATTCCAAATTGTTGCAAGTAATTTTCCTTCATTGACAGAGGTATTAACGCATGTGCATGCATGCAGTGATGTTGCCGCCCACTTTAAAACAACTCAACTTCGCTCTGCAAGTCAGCATCTACGAAATACGCCTTTCCATCGTGTCAGGCTGCCAATTTCAAGGCCAATCGGGGTAGGTGGCTAGAAAATAGCAACCTATCATCGTTTGGTTTAAAGTTGTCCGCTTTTAGCTGAAAATTGGATTTCATTTTGTAGCTCAACAACGAAAATCCAAAAGTCAAAACCTATAACCCGCCGACACTGCCACATCCACGCGACCAGACGCCATTTGCAAGATAGCAATGATTCGCAACGTGCATCGCAATTGTAGTAAAGTTCAAATGGATTGTTGCACGTGTTTCCAATAATTAGTTTTTACCTGCATTGTTCCTTTTGCCTGAATTTAAAAACGTCTTCATTCATATTCTGGAACGTAGCAGACGACATTACTTACGTACGGAGGAAAATACGCAATATTCCAGACAGGCAAGAACGATTAAACAATTATTGGCGAATTTTTGATAGTCAATTTGCTGTAGATGGAAAAATCCTAGCCGACTATCATCTTCAGGCACGCGATAAAAAATCCAAACACTACCACTTATTTACAGTCCATTAGATTCGAAATTGGCGTTAACTTGGCCACCAATATTTACAAGGTATATACAAGGTAGGTGCGCGACGCTGCACTGCCTCCGTTATTTTGAAGGTCGTTAATATTCCACTTTTTTCTTAGATGCTCTCTGAAACCAGCATCCAAAAGGAACTGGATTGAAGGGTTAGACGGTCCCTGGATATTCATCAGCTCAGCCTTCTCTCGGACGTGGTGTTGACAGCAAATTGACTATGGAAAATTCGCCAAAAATTGTTGAATCGTTCTTGCCTGTCTGTGTATATTGCGTTTTTTCCTCCATACGTAAGTAATGTTGCCTGAATGAGTATTATATTAGTAGATAACTGAACCTAACGCATTAATTTAACCTAATACGTTTTTGGGTTTTGGGGTTTGGAGACCAGATCAGTTTTTGCAAACTCTTACAAAAGAACCCATCCAAATTCAACTACATGTAGCAAAGGAGAGGAAGGGAAGAAGAGGGATGGGTAGGAGGATAGGAAAGGAAGGGAGAGGAAAGGTAACAGGGACAGGAACGGGATGGAAGAGGGCTGGGTGACATGGGGGAAAGGGGAAGGAGAGGACGGGAGGATAAGAAGAGTATTGCAAGAAGAAAAACTGCCTGTCGCAGTCAACGTTCAGGTCACACCAACAGAAAACTGGGAAACAACCACTGGAGAAACAAAACCTCGGCAAAGCCAGGTAAGACTGCTAGTTAGTAAAAACATGTATCCTAACGCCAGCAGCAATATTCATTAGGCATGAGGTAACAAGAAAACATTGACAATAATAAAGCTTCATTATTTAGGTATCATTGTCGCAATATCATTGTTGCAATATCGTTCCGAGAAAGCTTACTTACCTACATCTCCAGTGTGAAACTCTTCGTTAAAATTGGTGGTGAAAACGGAACCTCCCCAACAAGTTGCATTTATTGTCGCGGTGGGAGAATCACGCAGGGTAAAACTAGCAGCATACCGATCGATTCCATCTCCTGACGGGGTAAAAGGCAACGGTTTAACTAATTCCAATATAAGTATGAACGGAATTAAGGAATATTTAATTACCATTACCTCTTTTGCTAGGCACAATTCGTACCTCCTGTTTGGCGATTATAATTCCCGTAATAGTTGTTGATGGTAAATTTGGACTCAAATTGTCAATATTGACCTTTTTGACGTTATCCGAAGGATTATGAAATTGATAGTTTGGCCCAAACCCCGAGCCTGCGGTCCAAGCCATTGCACAACAATTCAATATATTCGTTCTTAGCTGAAAAAATGCTTCTAAATCCTTCCTTTTTAACAATAAAAACTGAACGCCCATGAGATGTCGTTCTCCTTTGATCACAATTCACATCATCGCATCTCACCAAAGCAGACGACGCGGGAACGCTAACGCAAGAACGTGAAAAATAATTAATTCCATATTTATGTGAAAAGGTTAGCTGAGATTGAACCTGCGAGCTAGGGCCGTAGCTTCAATCTCAGCAGGCCTTGATTTTTGCCTTAATTTTTTTATTTTAATTAAATAAGTAA
>JAHWFP010175594.1:659-25082 GCA_023313725.1 Lithobius niger | reverse complement strand
CTTGTCTCAGCAAGAATAACACAGAAAGAATACTGTAATCACCTTAAATTAACTGTTATAAGAAAGCCTATTTAATACTCAATTTTAAGAGCTATAAAATTTGAAAATCGGTTCTTTGGTTCGATCTCTACGTGAGAGTAAAATTTCCCGAAGAAGAACAACAACAATAATTGTAGTCACGTTAAAATAGCGTTCAAAAGGCCATAGGCCTTCATCATACGCTTGTTTTATGTTGTAAAATTGAGCATCGGTTCGTTGGTTCGATTTTCAGGATTAATACAGCTGTTACGGGTCAGAATTTGGGCTAATTATGAACATCGAGCGTTTGAAATTTGGCACACAAGTCAATTCTTAGCTAATAAATCGAGCTAGCTATGGAATCTCTTGAGATATCCCCTAAGGCCCCTTCCTGTCCCCCTACCACACTCACCTGTAGTACATGCATGTAATGCATGCTTTTAGTACGATCAACAAGAATTTTTCGGGAATCAACCTCATGGAGCGGGAATAGGGGGGAAGTTCAGAGGGGCCTTGGAGATTTTCACAGAAGTTCCATAGCTAGTTTGATTTCTACTGCTAACAATTACTTGTGTACCAGATTTCATTCTTTTAGCACTATCTGGAAGTATGTGTTCGTCAGGCCTCAAGGAGGGAGCACGGGGAAGGGGGGGGGGGTGTTGTGGTGCCTTGTGAATTATCTCGAGGGGGTTCCATAGATAGTTAAATTTCATGGGGTTTAAGACTTGTGTACCAAATTTCATGTTTCTAGCTCGATTTGCAAAAATTTGTTACTCCACTTAATGATTTCTGCCCAGTGCTCTACAATAATAATTGCTCTGCTGACGAGAATACTGCAGTCACCACATCAAAATCGTGTTCAAAAGGCCCTGGTTGGTGTTAATACCTACATTTTAAGATATACAAATTGAAAATCAGTTTATTGGTTCGATCTTTAGGTTAGAGCAAACGTTCTAGCCCATTTGGCTTTCCGCAGCAAGAATATTGCAGTTACATTAAAATAGCATGCGAAAGGCTCTAGGCCTTGACCATACCTACGTTTTAAGCTATAGAACTTGAAAATCGCTTCAGTGGTTCGAGCTCCAAGAGAGGGCAAAGAGTACATTAATGATTTCTGCCCAGTGTTCTACAATAATAATAATTGCTCTGCCGACGATAATACTGCAGTCACATCAAAATCGGGTTCGAAAGGCCCTGGTCGGTGTTAATACCTACGTTTTAAGCTATACAAATTGAAAATCGGCTCATTGGTACGATCTCTAGGTGAGAGCAAAGGTTTTTAGCCCATCTGGCTTTCCGTGCCAAGAATATTGTAGTTACATTAAAATAGCCTGCGAAAGGCCCTAGGCTATGTCCATACCTACGTTTTAAGCTATAGAACTCGAAAATCGGTTCAGTGGTTCGGTCTCCAGATGAGGGCAAAGAGTCCCAACAACAACAACAACAACAACAACAACAACAACAACAACAACAACAACAACAACAACAACAACAACAACAAGAAATGGCCATGCTGTGGACGCCGAACGGTTCGATTGTTGTCATTAAAATTTGTAATTCAGTGAAATAGTTGCGACACGACCCCAAATACCGAATTTCGTTGGTCTATATCAATTCTGGGCGAGACTATAAGAGTTCAAAGTTTGACGTTTAACATGGAAGTTCATGCTGAGGCTTACAGTCCTTGATAGGTAAAGATAGCCGGGGTAGGGTTAGCAGTGAACAGACGATAAGTTCTTTTCTTTTTGTTGATGAGTGATCTAATTTCAGGGCTAGACCAGAAGGGACAGGCAGAAGTGTGAGTGGTAGTAACTTTTTAGGATAGGATTTAGGAAAAATGCAAGCACTGGAACAAAGTATGTTGAACAGGAGAAGCCCAAAGTGCACATGTAAAATCAACACAACCCGACGTTTCGAACTAGCTCCAGCTCATTATCAAGGGAAATACACTTAAAATTGCATAAAGTAGCAAGCAGACAAATGCAGGCAAAACTGCCTAAGTCAAACTACAACAAGTTAAAAATTTTAAAATTTTTAAAATTTTAAAAGGAGAGGAAGAGGAGAGCGACCTCTTTGTGCTGAAAGCACAAGAAGAAGTGGCGAAATATGAGTGTAGTCCGGCTTTAAATCAGTTTTCCCTGGTGGTGAGGGTATCAAACAGTTATTTTTATAGTACCCTGGTGTCGGAATTTAGTAACAGAGTGCTCTTTGAGGAGTGCTAAGTATTCTTTGAATTTGTTGTCATTAGGAAGTAGATGATTATGAACCTGTGGATTGTGCAAGGCGATGCAGAGAGTTTCAAGATTAAGTCTAGTGCGAATATGTGGAATTTGGAAAAGAATTCTGGTGTTTGAAATATTAGGTTTGTGACCCGTTTTTTTAAAATGCTGGACCAATGAGATATTGTTGTCTAGAAGTTTGAAATTCGATTTGTGGGATCTTAATCGTTCTATTAGCTTTTGTTCACTGTGTCCAATATAGGTGGCGCTACATGTTTTATTTTCACAAGGAATTTGGTATATGGTGTTCTTTTTGAGGTGTGCAGGAAGTTTGAAGTCTGGCTGCATTGTCTTTTGGAGAGACAATTTGAGGTTTGGTTGATTTTTGGTAACTAGTCGAATGCCCTGGGTGTGTAGTAGAGAGCGAAGGGGTTCAGTTACACCTTGAATGTATGGAGTGACAATAAAGTTAGCTGTTTTGGAATTTGGGGGAGGGGGTGGGGGGGAGAGATTTTCTTGTGAAGTAGCCAAGTCAGGCTAGAAAACCGAGTGACAAGGTGAAGTGGATAGCCACAGTTGACGTATTTAAAAATAATGTACCGAAATTCACTCAAAAGGTGTTGTGGTTGAGTGGTGTGAGTGCTCACTCTCTGTATTTCATTTTTAAGGATGCTGAGTTTATAAATTGGGTCCGTATATGACTGGAAAAAAGGAACACGAGTGGTTTGTGAAGGTTTCCTGTAGTGAAGGAATTCTATGTAGCCGAAAGCATTAATGTAGAGAGTAATGTCCAGAAATGAAATAAATTTAGAATCCGGGGCCTCCATAGTGAAGCAGAGGGAGGAATGGTAATTGTTCAGAAACACAAGTATTTTACTGCGAAGTGAAATGGGGCAAAGTGCCAAACTATCGTCAACGAATCTTTTATAGTAGAGTATTTCAGGAAATTGAGAGATAAGAGCATTGTCAACATTGTTCATGACAATGTCACACAGGAAAGTGGCAATGGGGCTACCCATGGGGACTCCATTGTGTTGGTTGAAGTACCATTTTTTATGCTGGACGTAAGTTGTAGCAAAAATGATTTTTAAAGCATCGATAAATTCTTCTGTGTTCCAGCCTAATTGCTGGAGGGGGGTCGGATCAAGAGTAAGTTTATTTTCGATAATAGCGAGCAGGTGTTGGCGGTCAATGGATGGGAACATTGATTTGACATCAAATGATACCCAATTATGATCAGGAGGCACTTGGAAAGTTTTGAGGTCACTAATGATAGACTGTGAATTGGGAGCTGTGTGGTCCCCTAGGGCCAGTTGTTTTAAGATGGGTGAAACCATTTTAACAAGAATCAGGTTAGGGGCACTTTTGCCACTTGTGATTAAACGAATTGGCAGGTTAGGCTTGTGAGTTTTGACCTGTGGGAACAAGAGCGGTGGCAAAAAGTTCGTTTTTTTATATTTTTCGACAATGTCGGAGTCAATTTTGCGTTTTTCGAGCAGATGGTTCAGGAAACTCTTGATTAACAGCTTTATATAATCTACAACTAATCAAATGCATTTCATCAGACTACCGAAAATCTGCAAAGCGTCAGTCTGATTCCATCAGTCTACAGAAAATTTGTAAAGCAATAAATGTCGATTCCACCAAACTGCAGAAAATCTGCAAAGCATCAAATCTGCAATCCGTCAGACTGGAGAAGATCTGCACAAAAATGTTTAAGTGCAGTAAACTGCAAGTCTAGCTTAAATTTTCTGCAGAAAAATTGCACGTGGCCAAAAAAATTGCAATATTCTGCAAATTTTCTGCAGGTCATTTTCAGCTGGGACATTATGGCAGAAGGCCCGGCAGACTGTTACACTGCCACCTGTACATTGAGTTTGCATCAAACAGCTCACCATCGCCCATTGCGCCGTTAGAAGATCATTAGCGCTCATCGAAAGTTGCAAAAGGGAGGAAAGGGACAGAGTTTTAAATAAATGGCCCTAGGCAGTTATAGATTTAGAGCATCGTGTCAATATCATTCACTAGAGTGGTGGCCGAGTCTTAAGGAGGGGGGAAGAGGGAGACCGTCGCAAACCAGGAAACCGATCCCTCTAATACGAGGAACAGGAAGAAGTCCTAACCTGTTGCTCTGATGCACGCTTCACTGCCAAACTACGACAACCAAAGCAAAACAACTGCTACAAGAATTTTTCTTCCGCATTTGCTCGTCGTGCTACTCCTTGCCCAACGCGCCTGGTTGAACAATAACAACAAACCGAAGAGGCCTTTGCCGCTGGGGATCCGCCATTTTAAAAATGTTTGTTTCTCTCTTGTTAGGCCGTTACATTTACGCTGTTACGGTCGGCAATTTTAGAGAGCACTTAAATCGCCGACCGCGAGGAAGTGGAAAGAGGAGAGAGAGGTTGTGGGGAGGGGTGGGGGAGCACGCGTGCCACTAACCCATTCACTACATCAACCGTTTCACTTTCATCACAATTTGTAATCTTCTGTGAGGAGTTAATGCTGATGTAACGCATGAGAGGACGGGTGTTTTATGATTCTTGCTACTACTCACTGTTTGCGGATACATAGTTAATGGGGGCAGATTTACGCCATTTAGAGTGTGACGTGATTAGTGTGTAAAAAGTTCTACGTTGGGTGGGACAGTAAAAAAATATGTCAGATTCAAGGTTGCACAAAAACGGAATTGGTGTTTTCGACTTATTTTCTATTTTACTGCAACCACAGTTGGGTACCGTCGATGTTCCTTGTATGACCACCAAAAATTGATTACACCCAGACCACCAACCCTCATAGAGATCATACAGGGCGTCAACAAAAAGTCTCTTTACAATTTAAGAAATTTATTATAAAAGCAATTGATGAGATATATGATTCAAATCTGGTCTATGTACTAATTGGTTATCAAAGTTTGTAATCACATTGCAACAAGATTTTTAATCACATTGCATTTGTGTAAATTTCAGGTATTTTACGTAGATGATAGCTATTGTTTAAAGAAACTATAAAAATGGCTTTCCGTCAAGACAATGTCTATCATGGTTTATTGAAACTTCAGAACTAAGTATGGAAGAGATCCAGCATGACACATGAAATCTATGGAGACAGTGTTGGCACATTGTGCCTTCGCTTGAAGGGTAGCCATTTTTTTTAGGGTTTCTTTAAACAATAGTTATCATCAACGTAGTAAAATTTACACAGATGCAATATCATTAAAATCCTTGTTGCAATCCTTGTTGCAACTTTGATAACCACTTAGTACAAATAGCCCAGATTTGATTCAGATATCTCATCAATTGCCTTTTGAATAATTTTTTTGAATTGTAAAGAGACTTTATGACCACCCTGTATTACTTTATAAACTATACCTTACGTGGATTTACAGAATAAAGTGGACAAAAAGAAGCAGTATTGGAAGTGGGGGTCGAATGAAGACAATGCGTGCTGCACACTAAACACCACATTATTGCTAATTTCCGAAGGAACTCTTCTAAAACAAAAAATATCTTTTTTGTTAGCTCATGAAAGGTAAGGTAAATAATAAATAAACACACGTACAACGTCAAACGCTTGCGACCGAAAACATTAAATGGTAAAAAAAAATGTAAAAAAATCCCAAAGCCGAATCACTGAAGTCATTGTAAGTCATTGTAGAAGTCATTGAAGTCATTGTAGAAGTAAAATAGTGGAGATGAAAACCAACTGTTTTTATTTGGATAAAAAAAAAACATTTTCACCATTCAGTAAAGCCTCATTATATTTCATTTGGTTAATTAGATATGTCACAGGAGGAATTACTGTAAATTACTGAAGTCGCAATTATTGTAAATTTGCACCCACAACTTCTGAACATGGTATGCAAAAAATAGCTGTGGGACGGAACTGGTTTACGTAGATAATTGATCTTAGACTCGTTGGATAAAAAAATATTTCCACCTTTCAGTCACGCCTAATTATATTCCATTGAGTTAATTTTATAGGTCACAGGAGTGCTTGTGGTTGGGAATTAGTATAATTCATACCCACGATTCCGTAACAGGTTATTAAAAAATAGGTATGGGACAGTCCTATTTTACGCAGACGGTTGTTGGATAAACAACATTCCTACCTTTCAGTTGAGCCTGAATAAACCCTGTTTTTTAATTTTTGTTAATTTGATAGGTCACAGGAGTACTTCGCAGTCGGAATTATGTATCAGTTAGACAATGGCGTTCGGCAACAATAAGGTAAGACTTTCGCTGTTTACCCGAGTGGCGAAGCCATGAGGGCAATAAAGCGAGTCTTACCTTATGTTGCCGAATGCTATCGTCTAACATATTTGTACAACGACGAGTTGGATCTTTAATGAGTGAGCCATTGCTGCAATAAAGCGACAGTGTTAGTAGATTGTTGCCGAACCATATTTGTACAATAAAGATTTGCATTGTTAGTAACCGAGCCACTATTGTGATAGCATAACGAGCCATTGTTGTCGGGAAGGTTCTTTGCTTCAATTCCGTTTTTAAAACTCAATAACTAGTGGTAAGACAGCGGTTTCATTGTTGCAGCAGTGTGTCTTCATGATATAAATCCACTGTTGCAACAATAGTCCAACAATGAAAGAGTTGTACAATATCAATTATATCACATTTCCTTAACAGGTTATGCAAAAAATAGTTGTGGGTCGGCCCTATTTGACGTAGTATCATTAAATAAAAACCTTCCAAACTTTCCAAGTCTAATTACACGCATTTAAGTTAACTGACAGGTCACCCGAGTGTTGTAAAGCTGTAAATTGTAAAAAAAAAAGTACTTTCGGTGAAAAAAGATAAACACTCGATAAAATTTGATAAACTATTTTTTTTTTCAAGGCCAACAAAATTTTATCGTGGTCAGGATATCAAAAAGTAACTAAAAAAAACTAAACATGTGCATGATCAATTTGTTGAGACACCAACGAAACCAACGTCGCCAATGGCTGTCATAGATTTTCGTGGTGGACGCGCGGACAGCTCAGGAAGCAATGTGGACAGTCTGTTCCGTAGAAATTCCTAACGCTTCGAGTAGTCAGATGATAGTAGCCACTCTTGTAGACACAGCGATTGTGGTCAATGATAAAGGACGGTTCCGTAGTTCTGCATTAGGGTGAACGGCAGGACTGTAATCTGGCAGGGCAGATCGATAAGGAGATCTAGCAGCGCTGGGAACCACACTGCCGGTGGCCAGTCTGGGGCGATGAGCAGAAACAGGCCGGACGGATTGGCAATCTTGCAGAGGACCAGTGGAAGCAGCTTGGGTGGAGGAAAGGCATAAGCGAAGAGATGGTTCCAATCCATGGTCAGGGCGTCCATAGCCCAAGCCCTGCGGTGCGAAATCGGACTGACGAATTGGGGAAGTCTGGCATTGAACTTCGTGGCAAACAGGTCGACCATGGGTCGTCCCCAGAGTTCGAACAGTGCGTTGCAAATCGAGGAGTGCAAGGTCTATTCGGTCGACGGTGGAGAGCAACGAGAAAGGGAATCGGCAATGACATTGAGGCTGCCTGGCCTATGAAGAGGCAGGAGGCAGGTTTGAAGACTGATGCGAAGACAAAAAATCTGGGACGTAAGAAGGTGGAGGGACCGGGACCACATGTCGTCTCCCCTCCGAAGGTAGGCAACGGCTGTGGTGTTGTCGACATGAATCTGTATCACCCAGCCCACAACTAGGTGGTGAAAATAAGCGAGTCCAAAGAGGACTGCACGCAGTTTGAGGATAGTGATGTGATCAATGGTACCGGGTTCCCAACACCCGGACGTGGTGACATTGCTGATGTGGCCATCCCAACCGGTTAAGGAAGTGTCCGTGAAGAGATGGAGGTCCGGTAGTGACTCGTGCAAAGGAACTGTTGCCATTAGGTGGAGGACATCCATACACCAATTCAGGGTTGCGAATGGAAAATGCCGGCTGAGGTTCTTGGTGAAGGCAGGAGGGAGGACCGCGGATCCCCCCCATTCGTCAATCCGAAAGTAATGGAGAGGTCGGGACATCCATCTGCCGTAGGGGACATCCATCTGCCGTAGGGTACATCCATCTGCCGTAGGGGACAAGGTCCGCAAGGGACTTGATTGTTCCAATTAACGAACTGAGGTCCCGGAGAGAGTATTGCGGCAGGCGTAAGAAGGAATGAGCCGACGTGAGAAGGCCTGTAATGCGGTTGGGTTACGGCATGACGACGCTGCGAGGGAGATCGAAGTATACCCCGAGGAAAGTGAAAGCTTGAGCCGGCTGGAAGCGAGCGGGACTTGAGGATGTTGATGCCAAATCCCAAATGGGCTAAAAGAAACATGGAGATTACCAGGTTGGCGAGAAGAGAGCGTGGTTCTTGATGGGAGAGTAGCCAATCGTCGAAGAAGGCGTGAACCCAGATTTCGTGTTGGTGTAGAAAGGCGAAAACCGGCCGAAGCACAATTGTGAAAACGTGCGGAGCCGCGTTTAACCCGAACGGGAGGTAAAGGAACTCAAACACTGTACCGGCGAAAATGAAACGGAAGAGCTGCCAGACAGAGGCATGTAGCTGAATGTGAAGATACACGTCCGCAAGATCTAAAATCATCCAGTCGTGGGGAAGCAACGAGTGACGGATTGATTCCGTTGTTTCCATTTGAAAATTAGGATTCTTGATGTAGCGGTTGAGTGGCCGAAGATTGAAAATAAGAAGGGAGCCCCCCCCCCTCATCTTCTTGGGGCAAAAAAATAATACTGCTGTAGAAGCCGGGCCGGACCGGACTGGGAACGGCCCGTATTGCATGCTTCAGCAGAAGACCAGAGATCTCGGTAGACAATGCGGTGAACGGTGGTGTCTCCAAATCCCAAGACGAGCTTTGCAAGGGAGGCAAATGAAGAAACTCTGGAAGGAAGCCATGGGAAACAATGGATAGGATAGCAGGATCAGATGTTAGGGTTCACCAGGCCTTTATATAGAAGTGAAGTCGACCCCCTACTGGTTGTGGGGGTAAGACAGTGTCAGTGACTGGAGTGCCCGCGATAGCGCGGTCCTAGGGAAACATAGCGATGCTGACGGTCAAAGGATCGACCGCGTCCGTGTCCTTTGCCTTTGGAATGAAAGAGCGACTGCACCCGAGGAAGAGAGGAAGCATACGGTTCGTCGGACTTGAGTGGAATTCAGTCGTCCTTAGGTGGGTCTGGGTGGGAACTGGAAATAGGCCGAGGTCACCGAAGGTGTGGAGGGCGGTCCGGTTTTGGCTTGCGGGAGATGTCAAGGTGAGGAACGATTTTAGGAATCAGACCTCTGAAGAGAGTATCAGGTTCGTGAATAAACTGATTTTGGAGCACACGACGAGTGGAATCGTGATGCAGTATTAAGAGCAACTTCTCGTACAAGCAGAGTAGAATTGAAAAGCGCCCGAATGACCCAGTTCATGAAATGATAGGTTGCAAAACAGGCATTCCGAAAAACTTGATGAATGAGGAACGCAAGCTGACGTGTGTCCGTCGGAAGCAGATCTGCATATAGTCGTTCACAAAGAGGATAGGCCGCAGTATTGAGCAAATCGGCCTGGGAAGCAGCTCGAAGGCCCAGGCGAAGAAGGTGGTCAATGTCTCAAAGCACAAAAATGGGATCTGCGGCTCGACAAGGCAAGAAAAGGAAAGTTCCAAAATCCATTTTGGCCTCTGCTGTAAAGAATTCGGATTGTGGATACGTGTTGAAGTTCGGGGGGTTTGCGGTACCATCACCAGTAGGTCGAAAAAATGCAGTTTCTCGTCCAGGCCGCAGAGGCAGCTGGTCTTTGTCAAGCTCCAGCGGTGTACCATTACGTAGAAGAACACCACCGGAATGAAGTAACATAGTTAACAGAGTGGTCGACTGTCCTAGGACCGGTGGTTGATGAGGGTGCTGGCCTTGAAGGCCGAAGCCAAACTCAGTAGACAGGCCACGGTTTTCGCTAGGTGTAGCGGTATCGGTGGTCGGCTTGTAGAAGAAACAGTCCAGAACGATACTTTCCACGGTCTTGAGCAAATCGGACAAGGGGATTTCAGACGGGTCTGGATCGCCTGGGAAGAGCAGTTCAGCGTGTGCAGAAGAAGGAGGGTTGTCCGACACAAGAGGCGCGATCGCCGTCATCAAGTAAAGAATCCTCTGGTTCCGTGGTAGGCGGCGGAGGAGGAACCGGGTCTAGTTGATGGGAAGGGAGGGCCTGAACCCTCATTGATAAGGCGAGACTTCTTAGCTGTAGGGGTCACACATGCCGTTGTGTAGGTGGGAGTTTCCGTTTGAAGGCCTGTATAGTCGAGTGAGTCTTGAGCACATGGACTTGTTTTTTGGAAAGCGGTTCCTCTGGATGGCTGGCAGCAATAGAATGAGAAGCAACAGAGGGCTGAGAGGACAGAGACGAAAGGACAAGAGGGCTAACTGGAGAGGAAGCTGCCATTTTCTTGGCAGCCGCTTTTCGTGCTTTTACCTGAAGCTTAAGCCTAACATAATGTTCTTTGGCACGGAACAGGTCCTCGCACAAGGAGCGAACATTCTTCCCTTTGCATGGCTGACCACACAGAATCGGTGAGGTAGCCGCTGTATCCACAGGGGAAGCAACCGGAATCGAGGAATCGGACAGGAGGGGATTAGGAAGCGTGAGTGTCGGATTGATAGAGCCCTGTCCAAGAGATACAGAGTCAAGAGTCAAGGAGGGGGGGGGGGATCTAATGGAGCAGAAGATGGGGAAAGTGGTGGGCGGGCCAGCGGTTCCCCAGGCGCCCCTTTAGCGGGAGGCATCTTCGCAGCGGAATTGTAGTTTTCACTATTCTAGCTCAAGTCCAGATCGCCGATGTGCCAAATCAGAAATTAATAAAAGTTTGGACACATGTTCACGAAGTCCAACAAAGCTTGTATAGTAAATATGAGTGAAAATTATTGAAAGACAGCAGAGAAATTAGGCATCGAAATTTTGGCTTTAATATGGGAGGTTGAGGCCAAATATACCTTTACTAATGCCTCATCAGAATGAATTGGTTATCTTAAACGGGCTAAAAAAAAGTGCTACAAGAAAGTGCGTAACACATTTGCCTGCCTATTTATTTAAAATAAAAAGTGTGTGCGGAGGGGGGGGGGGGGAGGAAGAAGCGGGCAACCAATAAATATATAATGAAAAAAAAAACAGACGGCACAGCAAAAGGAGGACTCTTTACCACAGTTTATTCTGAATACTGGCTTTCTCGGTGATAGAGTACGCGAATTTTCCGGGGCTGCGCCAAAATCTTGGCGTAAAAGTCCCATAAATATTATCCCGTTGAAGTACTGAAGGGGGTTGTGCTGATTGAGTGAGCGAAGCAAAAGAAAAGCAGCGTTGGTCAGTCATTAGTAAGACCAGCGTCATTTGGGTTACGAAGCCATAGTTTTTCGATCACCGTCCTTTGGTTTATCCAAAAGACAATGATCGAAAAACCATGACTAAGCATAGCTAGCGCCATTAAGGCTTATTGAATAACATGTTTTACAGCTTATGTGGCTCGCAGTACAATGGCACAAGCCAGTGAAATATATGATCTAGACACACGCTAGTGTGTCGCCGCCAAGTAACAGTAGATCATCCCATTGTAGACATCCGATTATTAAAAAATTGATTGTTAATGATAAAAAGGCAACTTACTAGCAGACATGTGTCTGTTAACTGTAAGCAACCGAAAGCATATTTTAGCATGTTAAGGATAAATCCCAATGCGACAAAAATGTTTCAAATTATGGAAAATGTAAGGGGAAGGGTCAGAGATAAAAAAAAAAACTAAAATTTAAAGGATGAGTGTCCACCAATCATAGAGAAAAAGATGCATCAATAACGTTGTTTTTATGTTACTGTCTAGCTAGCTGGCTAGCTAATAGGATTTTCCCCATGTTAAATCCCATAGACTTTTTGCTCACGGCTAACGCAAAATTAAGAGCCTACGTAGCTGAATTTTGGCACACGGATGCATGGTGATCTGACGATGGTCCTTTTGTTGGTTTGAAAGTTGTAGGGGTCAGGACAAATGCGTGGGAGGGTTTTGACATTCGCCACCAGCGAATTGAAATTTCATTTTTTTTCCAAGTTGCAACCAACGATTTCAAGCAACAATATCTTGAACAATCAACACTGGTCCTTAGATTTAATGTAAAAGCCTGGACGAACTAAAAACTGAAATGTAACGAAGGACAACATAAGGAAACATTAACGTTGCCGTGGATTGCGTAAGAATAAAGGGATGAACGTTAGATGATGGTTACGCAACAATACGAGCATCCACGAGCTAACGGGGTTTTTGTTAATAACCCCAAAATAAAATACTTTGCGTTCTGCTGTTTTAGTAACAGCGACCTTCGGGGGTTTCTGCATGACTAAATGTCAACGAGATCTTGAAAAGTTAAGGGGAAGGAGCAGGGATAAACAAAACAACTGAAGGGGATGCGCTGATTAAGTGAACGAAGCGAACGAAATCAGCGATTGTTAGCCAGTGTGTCCCAAAATGGGATTGAAGCAACTTAAGCAAGTGAAGAGTGGTCATACAATAAATTAAACTGTAGCAATTTGGCTAAGATAACGGCTAATTGGCAGTGGTAAATTTGAAAATTAGAAGTGTGAAAATTTACATAAATAAAATTCCTCTAGAAAAAAGCTACAGATGAAGATAACACGGTGTACCCTTGTGTACGTTCATAGTCCTGTGAAAGTTGTGATATCCACCAAAACCAAAACTGGTAGAAAAACCTGTCAAGTTTCCAAAAAACGATCGGCCTTTGAAGGTAGTGATATCATTCAACCAAGGAAATGCCGCCAAGGTCAATCCTATTACCCAAGTTAATCGCACCCAATAATACTTTGGACGTTAAATGAAAACTTGAAGAGATTTTTTTATTAATTTCTTTGAGCTTTAAGTCAGCCGAAGCAACTTAATGCTTGTATGGCTGGACCGGCTCAATTTTGAACATTACCAAACTTTTAGAGAAGCAGAAATATCTGGTAAAGGGAGGTGCCAACCCGGGGATTCGATCCGGTAAACCTCCGATCACAGTAGGGGCCGAAAGATTGTCCAGAATTGGTCAGAATAGTTTCCATAGCCGCTGAAGGAGGATGGTAGCCTCTCACGCTACCCTGGCCGAGTAGCAATCTTCAAGTTTTTATTTAACTTTCGAACTATTAGTATGTGCGATTAACTTAGCTAATAGGATTGACCTTGGCGGCCCTTTCATGGTTCAATGATATCACTACTTTCAAAGGCCGATCGTTTTTGAAAACTTGGCGGGTTTTTCTACCAGTTTTGGTTTTGGGTGTATCTAGACACTCGCTAGTGTGTCGCGCCAAGTTAGGCAACAAACATCACAACAAACATCACAGCAATTCAATTGTAGAGGTTGTAAACCATTGTAGCGCGACGCCATTGCGTCAGTGTCTTATATCTTGAAGCATAGTTAGGCACATTTCAAGTACTTGCGGAAAAATAATAATGCGGTACAAAAGCTAAAATTGTGTTGAAATCGTGAGTAATGAGCCACCTCACAAAAATTAACTCGTGTAGGAATGCCAGCTAAGCTGCTTTCAATGCAAAATCTGACCCTCAATAACGTTGTAAATGTGTTACTAGTTACTAGCTAGTACAGCTACTAGCTAGCTACTCCGCTCATCCCCATGTTAATTTCCATAGGATGATTATTCATCGATACCGAGATAACTGAAGGCTTCCAGCTATGAAATTGGGCGAATGGGTGCAGTACAATACGAACTGCGTGCCTTTTATGGTTTGGAGCTTGGGGGCGTAACGGGAATGGCGTGGGAGGGCGCGTAAGTACGAAAATATTGTTATAACCATTGTTTGTATTGTCGGCATCGTCTCTCATTGGATGGCCAAAGTTCGGACAATGGGAACGTGTATACTGACGTGCGCGCCTAGACACACACTAGTGTATCACGATAAATCTAAACAACGTTGCAAAGAAATTGTATTCACGTCCAATTCACGAAAAACAAACCAACTGTAATAACAAAGCCAAAAACTGAAATAAACCTACTGTAATAACAAAGTCAAAAACTGGTAAGAGGCCACCAAGTTGAGAGTGGTTCGGAGGAGGAGGAGGAGGAGGAGTTGTGGCTGACATACAGAGCAACGACTCTGGAGATGGTGTTCATCATTAGGACTCAAAAAGCCCAGTATGGTGTGCGTATCTGTGCTGCAGGGTCTTCTGCAGGGTCCGTCACGTCTGCAGGGAAGGTGCTGCGTCCTCAAGACTCCATAGACAGTTTGGTGTGGACCTATAGCCAAGCTGAGAACGGGGAGCCGAGCACCACTGTACTTGGCAGGGAGGTGCTGGCGGATGCGTTTAATGCACGGTATGCCAGTGTCTACTCCTTGCTGAGTGGCTCCACTCCACCGGATTAGCCATCTCCTGTGTCAGTGTGCCTTGAGTGTGGAGTACCGTTTGTTGCTGTTGAGTTGTCATCTGCGTTGAGTAGGTGCAGACTGAGCAGTGCTTCAGGGATTGATCGCATGTCGTATGGTGATCTCATTAAGTTGACAGGCGAAGGAAGGCAGGCACTCTTGTGTTACTTCCAGGACCTCTTAAATGGAGCTGTTGTCCCTGCCTCGTGGATGTTCACTGTTCTTATACCAGTGCACAAGCGAGGCAGTGTCAGGTCAGACGTTCACAATTACCGTCCTATTGCACTGCTTTATTGTGAGCGTAAAGTTAATGAGAGAATGTTGATGTTTCGCTTATGCTGGCACCTGGACTACTAAATTGTTTATTGTCCCGACAGTTTGGGTATAGAGTGGGGCGCAGCGCCCTGCCTCTCTCCTGCGGAAGGGAGTTAGCACAAAGTTAGTTAATGCCATTCTTGCACTCCTTGGCACTAGAAATTTTGTGCCCAGAGTGAATGGTTTCTGGTCAAATCAACTTGTGACTGACCGGGGGCTGCCGCAAGGCAGCTGTCTTAGTCCCGTACTGTTTGCTGTAGCTGTAAATGAGATTCTTGTGGAGCTAGAACTCAGTACTAATGTCGTCTGTTATGCGGACGACTTGGCACTGTGGTTTGCGGCTGAAGATCCGACAGTGCTACCGGGCCTTATTGAGCACGTTCTGGAAAGAGTTGTTCTTAAACTCGCAGTGAGGGGTCTCGCATTAGCTCCGGCGAAGACTGAGCTTCTGGTCTTCTCCAGGCTTCAGGACGTTAGGTCTGTCCTACTCAATGTTAATGTCAGTGGGGTGTGCATAAGGAATGTTCAGAAGGTCAAGTATTTGGGAGTGTGGTTAGATGGAGGGCTTGAATAGGTAGAACACACTAGGTTTCTGCGGGAAAAGGTCGCTAAGAGGCTCCCTATCCTTAAAGCACTTGTCCAACACGATAAAGTGCGTCGGGGCATGATAATGGCTGCATATCGTGTCCATATTCACTCTGTCTTAGATTATCATCTACCGTTTCTGTCTGCAACCCCAAGCCACTTGCGAACCTACAAGTTGTTGTAAACGATTGTTTTCGAGTGGCGACTGGCTCTCTGGTCTCCACTCCGGTACAGGCTCTCTGGGTTGAGGCTGGGAAGTCTCCGCTGCTCCTTCGAGCAGAAAAGCTTCCGGTTTCCTTGTGGTTGCGTAATATTAGTCGTGGGCAAGTTAATCCAGTTGCCAGGGTCTTGGCGAATTACCTCAGCATTCCTAGTAGTCATCGTCGAAGCCTTGTTGTTGCTGGGAAGGGTATGTCCTTGTTGGCCCAGCCGGATCTTGCGGTGCTTCTGGAGGTAACCTCGGTTTGTCCTCCATGCCCTTGGGTGTGGGCGGGTGGTTTGCATAAAGTTTTTTACCCAGGACTAAGCGAAGCGTGTCAGATTTTTTGTGATGCTTCATTGCGGAAACTAAGTCGGGAGGTGTTGGTGTCTGCATCCCAGCGCTGAAGTATGAAGTAAGGAGAACCCTCCAAAATGTTCATTCCAGTTTCATTTGCGAACTTGTTGCGATTTCGGTGGCCCTAGATACAGTGGCTGATCTTCAGCTCCCTGTATTCTCTGTTGTGTCCGACTCTCGGGCGTCGATTTCCGCGATTGAATCTGCTGTCAGATCATTGCGATTCATTGACCCTATGATGTATACAATCTGTTGGAAGCTGTGGATAGCCACCCAAACGGGATTTCCAGCAGTCATTTGGGTGAAAGGCCACAGTGGTGTTGCTGGAAATGAGTATGCTGATCTGGTTGCCAAAGAAGCAGCTGGGTCGGCCCCATGTAGTGTCTCTCTTGTTCGGTCTGTGCGATCATGCACTCAACATTTACGCATGAAGACTCTTGTCTTGTGGAATGGAGAATGGTCGCGTGCTCCGACGGGACGGTCTCTTTATCAGCTGAATCCTGTTTGTTCATTTAAAGTGGTGCTGGATGACCTACCCTTTTGGGTTACACAGACGAACACGCGACTCCGAACGGGGCACTCGCTGCTTCCGGCGCACTCCTGGCGTCTGGGGTGGTCTCATCAGCCAGCATGAAGGTGGCATGAAGGATTGGCACGGTTGAACATTTTCTCAGGGACTGTGCCCTTCATGATGAGCAGCAGGCAAAACTCAGACGTAGCATTGGCACGGACATATCATGCAACAGGTTACTCCGAAGTAGTGAGAGGAGGTTGAGTGTGCGGTATTGGTTTGCAGTAGCAGAATATGCTCAAGCATCTGGGGTGAGGCTGTGAATTTTCCCCTCTCCCTCCATCTTTTCCCGTTTTTGAGGTACACTGATGTATGGGATGGTGTTTTGTGATGGGGTATTGTGATTGTGTGCTCATTGGGTATGTGCAAGCGCCATCATGATGTGATAGGGTTGTGAGGTGGTGACTTGGTGGTATGGTGTACTTAGCTTTAAAGAGGGCGCATGGCCTAGGGCCAAGGCCCCAATAAATAAATATTAGCCTCCTCCTCCTGTCCAATTTTCTGAAATTCTCGTGCGCAAACGAATTCTAATAAGCACGCTCTGCCAGCCGTGCTGATACATCTGCACGATAGTGGAGTTGAGCCAATACACAATTAAAATAAAAAGGAGTGATATCATATCAAAAACCAAAACTGGTAAAAGGGGCCGCCAAGTTCCGAATGGTTCGGCCCTTCAAAGGAGTGATATCAACACACCAAAACATTCGCCAACTTAATCACACCGAATAATACTTTGGACGTTAAATGAAAACTTGAACATTGCTACCGAAAGTAGCAATGTTTTAGTTTTCATTTAACCTTCGAACTATTAAGCGGTGCGATTAACTTGGCGAATGTTTTGGTGTGTTGATATCACTCCTTTGAAGGGCCGAACCATTCGGAACTTGGCGGCCCTTTTTACCAGTTTTGGTTTTTGATATGATCTAGACACACGCTAGTATGTCGCGCCAAGTTAGGCAACAATCATCACAACAAACATCACACCAGCTCAATTGTCGAGGTTGTAAACCATTGTACCGCGGCGCCATAGCGTCAGTGTCTTATATCCTGAAGCATAGTTGGGCACATTCAGGTACTTGGGGAAAAATAATAATGCGGTACAAAAGCTTAAATTGCGTTGAAATTGAGAACAATGACCCACCTGACAAAAATTAACTCGTGGACGAATGCCAGATAAGCTGCTTTCAATGCAAAATCTTACCCTCAATAACGTTGTAAATGTGTTACTAGTTCCTAGCTAGCTTATTCATCGATATCAAAATAACGGGAAGGCTTCCAGCTATGAAATTGGAAGAATGGGTGCAGTACAATACGAGCTGCATGCCTTTTATGGTTTGGAGCTTGGGGGCGTAACGGGAATGGCGTGGGAGGGCGCGTAAGTACGAAAATATTGTTATAACCATTGTTAGTATTGTCGGCATCGTCTCTCATTGGACGGCCAAAGTTTGGACAATGAGAACGTGGATAATGGCGTACGTGCCTAGACACACACTAGTGCATCACGATAAATCTAAACAACGTTGTAAAGAAAATGTATTCACGTCCAATTCACGAAAAATAAACCAACTGTAAAAACAAAGCAAAATAAACAAAGCCAAAAACTGGTAAAGAGGTCACTAAGTTGAGAGTGGTTCGGCCCTTCAAAGGAGTGATATCAAAACACCAAAACTAACTAATTAACACAAATCATAACAAAATTAAAACCAAACCAAAAACTCCATGAAGAGGTGACTGAGTTGAGAATGGTTCAGCCTATAGGCAAAAGGTAGTAGCAAATTGTTGAAAAGCAATTTCTTGTTGACGTGGCACTTTATAGTATTAACTGAGCAAAATACGGCTTTGCCGTTTAAAAAAAAAAACATTAGAGCTCGTATCCCCATACTCACAGCCTTCAAGGTACACGAATAAAAACGGATTAGACTTCACTCGAACGCAACGAACTATAATTTGAACTGTAATTTGTGTTCATTTTGGGTATGCATTTTTATCTTTCAATTGTGTAGCGTTTTGCTGGTTATGGCGTCTATTTTGTGTGTGTTTGTGGGTTTACGTTTTGGGAATTGGAGTTCAAATTATAGTTCGTTGCGTTCGAGTGAACTCTAATCCGTTTTTATTCGTGTACCTTCAGGGCTGTGAGTATGGGCATATGAGCTCTAATGTTTTTTTTTTTGTAAACGGGGAAGCAGTTTTTTGCTCAGTTAATTTGTTGGCTTTTTTTGCTTCCATTTTATATGTGTCCACTGTCCACCGATTATTGTTTTCTAAAAAACTGAACATTAGAAATGGATACTTATATTTAAGTTCCGCCGAAAGTTTGTCCCATGATTATTATTTGATGGCAACACATTAGCGTATTTCTGGATTTAGCATGCGTCATCTCGATGAGTAGTTGATTCTGGATTGTTTCAGTATCATGGTAACAATTGCGGAAACAATTCAACTGGCTTCCCGATGCCCACATTGAAAAAGTAAATAAGTTACTCAGTCATGTCAGCCGCCCAATTTTGAGCCTCAAAATTTAAGACTTCGCACTCTACGGTTTAAATCTTGAGGATTTAAGGCAATATCAAGACCATTTAGTTATGGTTCTCCACAACGAGCTAGCTAACTCAAAACAACGACAATGTTAGTTTCCCGGCACCCAACCACCGTTGCATCTTGTTCGAGTGAGCTATAAGCCGATATTGTGCGCCTCGCCTATTGTTACTTTATTGTTACATGTTCCAGCATTGTAACATTTTGACATTGTTGGCCGCTTCGCCTCCGCCTCCTCCTCCTCTCCAATTTTCTGAAATTCTCGTGCGCAAACGAACTCTAATACATCTGCACGATAGTGGAGTTGAGCCAATACACAATTAAAATAAAAAGGAGTGATATCATATCAAAAACCAACACTGGTAAAGGGGCCGCCAAGTTCCGAATGGTTCGGCCCTTCAAAGGAGTGATATCAACACACCAAAACATTCGCCAACTTAATCGCACCGAATAATACTTTGGACGTTAAATGAAAACTGGAACATTGCTACCGAAAGTAGCAATGTTCTAGTTTTCGTTTAACTTTCGAATTATTAAGCGGTGTGATTAACTTGGCGAATGTTTTGGTGTGTTGATATCACTCCTTTAAAGGGTCGAACCATTCGGAAAATGGCCGCCCCTTTTACCAGTTTTGGTTTTTGATATGATTAAATATGACATGGATAAAAGGCAGCCATTATGTAAGGGAATAGTAATCTAGACACACGCTAGTGTGATGCCGCCAATAACACTAGATCATCCCATTGTAAACATCGGATTGTTAAAAAATTGATTGTTAATGATAAAAAGGCGACTCACTAGCCGACATGTGTCTGTTAACTGTTAGCAACCGAAAGCATATTTTAGCATGTTGAGGATAAATCCCAATGCGACAGAAATGTTTCAAATTTTGGAAAATGAAAGGGGAAGGATCAGAGATTAAGAAAAACTAAAATTTAAACGATGAGTGTTCACTAATCATAGAGAAAAAGATGCGTCAATAATGTTGTTTTTCCCATGTTAAATCCCGTAGACTTTTTGCTCATGGCTAGCGTAAAATTGAGAAGGCCTACGTAGCTGAATTTTGGCACACGGATGCATGGTGAACTGAACATGGTCCGTTTGTTGGTTTGGGGGTTGTAGGGGTCAGGACAAATGCGTGGGAGGGTTTTGAAATTCGCCACCAGCGAATTTAAATTTCGTTTCTTTTCCAAGTTGCAACTAAAGATTTCAAGCAACAATTTCTTGAACAATCAAGACTGGTCCTTAGATTTATTGTAAAAGCCTGGATGAACTAAAAACTGATCTATAACAAAGGACAAAATAAGGACACATTAACATTGCCGTGGATTGCGTAAGAATAAAATGATGCACGTTATGGTTACGCAACAATACGAGCATCCGCGAACTAACGGGGTTTTTGTTAATAATTCAAAAATAAAATCTTTCGCGTTCTGCTGTTTTAGTAACAGCGACTTTCGGGGGTTTCTGCATGACTAAATGTCAACGAAATCTTGAAAAGTTAAAGGGAAGATGCAGGGATAAACAAAACAACTGGAAGGGATGTGCTGATTGATTGAGCGAAGCGAACGAAATCAGCGATTGTTAGCCAGTGTGTGCAAAAATGGGATTAAGCAACTTAAGTATGTGAAGAGTGGTCATACAATAAACTAAGCCGTGGCGATTTGGCTAATCTAACGGCTATTGGCAATTGTAAATTAGAAAATTAGAAATGAAAATTTATAGAAATAAAATTCCTCTAGAAAAAAGGTACAGATGAAGATAAGAAAGTTAACCTCATGTATATACGTTCACATTCCTATGAAAGTTGTGATATCCACCCAAAACCAAAAGTGGTAGAAAAACCCGCCAAGTTTCCAAAAAACGATCGGCCTTTGAAGGTAGTGATATCATTCAACCAGGAAATGGCCGCCGAGGTCAATCCTATTAGCCAAGTTAATCGCACCCAATAATACTTTGGACGTTAAATGAAAACAGCAAGTAGCAATCTTCAAGTTTTCATTTAACGTCCAAAGTCTTATTCGGTGCGATTAACTTGGCTAATAGGATTAACCTTGGCGGCCTTTACCTGGTTGAATGATGTCACTACTTTCAAAGGCCGATCGATTTTGGAAACTTAGCGGGTTTTTATACCAGTTTTGGTTTTGGGTGGATATTTATTACCGCAAAAGCTTTCACTGATATACATATAATTGAATGTGGAAAGTCATCTGACAAGAAGAGTGGCACTTGTACACACCTGGAAGAAACTGTTTGAATGTGTTGAGTGTACAGTATACTTTAACAGCTCATGGACTTGTGCACGTTGGTAAGAAAACGTTTGATGTGATGATAGTTTGAAAGGCTTTAGCACTCAAGTCTTATTTAACGGTGCACGCAATTGTAACCTGTGGAAAGAAACCGTTTGAATGTATCGAGTGTGAATAAGCTTTTTTGCAGAAGTGTTATGATTGAAACTTGTAAGTGCAATTGGTATTAATTGCTTAATCGTTTTTTATTGCTTAATTTAGACTTTCTCATTGCTGTCTACTGGTTTGTCCCCAGAGAGGTGCAGACAGCAATGAGAAAGTCTTAATTATGCTTAAAAATAATGCAATTAATACCAATAGTTGGAAAAATCCAACTAATGTATACTCGTAAAACAAACTACTAGTTTTTGTTTTGATAAAAAAAAAAAAACCATCGCTCGTATTTAAAAAATTGGAAATGAAAAATAAAAATAAAATGTCGCTCGCTCGCATCAGTTTTTTTTTAATACTACTCCTGAGAATCACTTAATAATTTCTAGCGGCCTAAACAGATGCAATTTTCTGAATTGTACATTTGATTATTTCAGTTAAAAATCATACATTTTTATCTGTGTACATTTTAAGAAGTAAAGTGAAACTTCCATCATATAACCTCCTTTTTTTACGCCACACTTGACGTTTTTGTTTGTAATCCGTGTATGTACCTATCTTATTATGGCATGCAGTAATGTCGACTAAAAACTGGGAAAACGGGAATTGTGTTACTTTAAATTTACACCAAACACTGAGTATTAATAAACTAATTCGTAATAAGGATAATGCTGGTGAATAATTGTTGGCTCACCAACATTGTTTGAATTTCTTTGTTGTTCAGCTGGCGTGTAGCTGATAGGCATTGTTCTCTAATTACAATGTTTAAAACAATGTAAAACAATAAAACTGATCATTCAGGATCCTGTAATTACGGAATGGCTCGACCCATTGAAAAAGGGGTGTCTTTGAGATTGAAGAACCAGGAAATTTCTGGCTTAGATCATATTTCAGATTTTAGGTAAGTGCCGTAGTTTTTTTTCTGTAACGGTGGCAGAACAACTAGAAGAAGAAGAAGGAGTGAACAGTTTTTGAATTTAAGTGTGGCTCTCTACCTTTAATTTTAAACAGAATTGCATAATTTTTGGTATAAATATACTTTCCATAACTGGCCATGTTTGTCGAAAAATATTGAATAGGAACGAAAATATTAATATTAGTTTTGCTGGATGGAGGATTCTGCACTAAAGTGAGAAGAGGGCGAGTGTCTGTATCAATGTCTGTAACAATCAGTAACAACCGAAATTTAGAATCGTTATCAGGAATTCTTTTCCTGTTTCTCAACGAAAATTTATTTTTATTTTTAAGATTGTGTTTATCTCAGTGACATAAGATAAAACAATTTCGTTTTTTCCGGCCCACCCTAGTTTGGGTATATCACGAGTCAGTTAAAACATCAATATCTGATTTGGTATAGTGTAGGCGTTCCTCATCCCCCCCCCCCCCCCACACACACACACACAAACACAGAAGCCGCCAAGGCACAGCCATTCTATAATTATCTGTGTAATGTGGTCTGGTAACATACAAAAGCGGCGAAAGGTTGGGTTAGTTCAACCAGGGGTAGCATAAATATAAGAGGGGGTATACAACTTATTTATTGACCCTGAACCAACTGTCGTTGGCGGTCCTGACATCTGGCGGCGGCAACGTGACAAAAATGTTTCCGACGCCACCAATTCTTCGTGGCCACTTGGTGAAACAGTCGATTCTCGAAATAAATTCAAAACAAATTGCACCAGCCGTTACATTGCCCATAATTTTTACTTTTTTATTGAAATGAAAAAAGTCTTATCTTTTAAATTTTTTAAATCGAATTAGAAATTCTAGTTGTTATGTTAATCTGTTTTGTTTTCTCCTTGCCCCTCCCACGCTCGCTTGTTGCGTCAAGATGGCGTCAGACCAGAGATCAGACGCTGGTCCGAGGCTTGCACATTTGGTCAAACAGTGTGGTGGGGAAACGTTTACTATGCAGCTTTGAGACCATTTAGTTTTGAAACCTCAACCCTGTCGAAAAGCATCATCGTCAGCGTGGTGACGAGTATCACAGCAAAACAGATGTTCAAAAACGAAACGAAGACTCCATCAATGACACGGAACTGCATCAATGACAAACATTCTAAAACATGGTGAGAACTAACTCGTCTCGCCAACGTGCCACGCCTTTGTCTGAAAACGCTGGACAGCATTGTAACAGCCGGCTTCAAGGCTTCAACAAAGGTTCAAGCAATCTACGCAGCCGACTGAGACTCTGACGATCCAGTACTGATGTTCAATTTGGACTTAAATCGACGGAGGTAAGTCAGTGTTTCGTCCAAGGTACGATTTTGGTGAATGATTTGGCCAAAAAAAAATTGATAGCTAGGCTACATATTGAAATACGAAAGGCTGGTCAAAAGAGGCAACGGCTATAATTAACGAAGCTTTTTTTTTCCCTGTACCAAGTTACTTTTGTCGACATTATTCCGGATATTATGTAGGCTGTGTTAACGTTATGTGGTAAATAAATACATATGCCATGTTAACAGTGTACGCACGATGAATTGCAGTACAATTCACAACAAGTGGCTCCTTCCACGTCCACCGTGGCTCTCTTCCTTTCACGTCTCGTGGCTGATTGGTCGCGAGCTTAGTGGGCGGAACTTAAAAGCGCGACCTGTCTACAATCTTTTCCCGTCCAAACAACATTCGTCTCGGCTTATAAAATTGAGCAAGAAACTAGACGTGGCTGGTTTGTATTCCTGTCCAAAACAACTATAAACACAGACATGACTAGTATTTTCATGTGTTAATTGAATGAGAAAGAGTCTGGAAGTGATGGTCTGCATTCCTGTACTAGTGACAAACAAATATTATCAAACTAAGGATTATTATCTGAGCAGTTTAGGGGGGGGGGGG
>JAHWFP010175592.1:1841-12194 GCA_023313725.1 Lithobius niger | reverse complement strand
CTTTTGGATCATTTACACAATAACTAAACACAAGAATTACGATAAGAATACGTTACGTACGTCCGATACAACAATTTAATTATTGCGTCACCAAAACACGACATGGAGACCGCCATTGTTTTGCTGGAACGCGCAGAAATTAATGCCGACTGATGTCACTCTTCGTTTTCGACTCGCAGCAGATTGAGATAGCTCTATTGGCTGTGAGAGCTCGAGCGTCTGACGGCCTTAGCCGGCCGACAGTTGTAGTGGCCAGCTCAGGACGTCGGACGCTCGAGCTCTCACAGCCAATACAGCTATCTCAATCGGCTGCGAGTCGAAATCGAAACGTGACATCTGTCGGCATTAATTTCTGCGCGTTCCAGCAAAACAATGGCGGTCTCCGTATCGTGTTTTGGTGATGCAATAATTAAATTGTTGTATCGCACTAACGTAACGTATTCTTACCACAGTTCTTGTGTTTAGTTATTGTGTAAGTGATCCAAAAGTAAAGCATGCATGTCAAAATGGATGTAATTGCCCTTTAATTAGAGTAACTCGCGAGGATTAATCCATCAGTTTACTAATATCTCATTTACAAACATTTATGGACGTATCTAAAAATTTCTACATTTTACACTTATTGTATCTCCATTGAAACTATCACCGAATGTCACTGTAACTCTTTAATTCACGCATCACTAAAATTATCTTAAATGTATAATTTTTTTTAATATTTTCTCGCATGTAATCCTGATTTCTGATTGTTGGATATATCTTTCCTTTGTGTTCGTTTAATTTGCATTTTTGTGCGGCCCCAATCCACAAGCGGGTATCTCCTCTTGTTGTCTATGGGTTTGTCACTTTTATGACTGTTATTTTATTACGTTTGCGTCTAAATAATAATAATAAATTCATTGAATAAACTATTCGTTGTGTTACTGTGAAAGTTTTCCTTAAATTCAGAGTTATAATTCGAAGAATTAATATATTTACCGTTACTTTCACAAATAAGACTACGTATACTTCTTGCAAATTTTCAATGGCTGGCTGCCATTTTCCTCAGGCATTACGACAAAAGTTTTCTTGATTCTTGTGTTCATTACTTCGTCGTCGTCTGCTTTCGAATCCGGAACTGCGCCGCTCGTCGTCGTGGCCTCCCGTATTTTGTGGGTAGCGCTTTCACCAACTCGTCAAGCTTCCACTTCGTGCCCGGCGCTTGCTTCAAGTCCCTTCCAACGAGGTTTTCCGTGACTCGGGGGAATGACGGTCCTTGGATGTTCATTAAGGAAACACCTCCCATTTCATGTTATCTAATGGCAGTCGACTCCAAGCATCTCAGATGTTGGTCTTTTTTAGAGTTTGATGTCACCAACTTTTCAGTTTTTCCCCACTAAATACGATGTTTTGTCGTAATGCCTGAGGAAGATGGCTGCCAGCCACTGAAAATTTGCAATAAGTAGACATAGTCTTATTTGTGAAAATGAGCGGTAAATATATTAATTCTCCGAATTATAACTCTGAAAATAATAAATTCAAAATTCAAGTTCAGTATTAATAAGTATTTCAGGAAATCCGGTTCTAATTCACTAGTCATCCATTGTAATCTTTGGTAATCTGGTGTGCACCTTTTACTACGGGCAATAGAGCAGCGTCAAGTGACGTCATATTGCCTACGAGTTCCATTCGGAGGTAATAGCTACAAGGTGCACTAGATTAAAATGTAACGGAAAACAACGGCACTTCTAGTCAAGACAGTGCTTTGAGAGCGGTTTTCTTAGGCTTAAAAAACGCTGTTTTCTCTAACAACAAAAATCGCGCGTTATAGGCTTAAGAAATCCAGTCTAATAGCATTGGCTGCAATAAGACGATCTTCCTTTCTCCCTCCAGTGCTCCTTGCAGCTAACCCAGTTACTGGCTCCACCATAGAGTTACACACAATAATACTACGTTGTGTCACTGCCCTATAGACGAGTGGCTGTACGGCAATGACGTGCTGATGAAATTGTTCGTCAGTTCTTGAATGACTTGAATGAAACGTAAGTGTATGAAGGTGGTTTACTGTACTATGTTAGTTATTTCTGGTGTATGATTTTTGGTGAAAGCTTATTTTTCAGTTTACAGCGATTTGTGTGTATTTATTACTACGGAACTTCCTGAACTTAGAAACATTGAATACATTTTTCAAAAACAGAAAACAAACTTGGGGTGTCAAAGCATCACGAATTGGTAAACAAAAACTAACTCGTTTGATGTTTAAGGTAAGGTTTGACGTATCCAAAGTCAAAACAGCGACGGAACACAAATACATTTTTCTGTAAGGTTTCATATACCGCGTTGTTCCTGTACTGTTTAGTCCACGTGAAACCTTACTGTTGTATTCAACCATTAAACACGTAAATAAAATTAAAACCGTTGCCCAACTTTCAATATTATTGTAAGAATAATATAGTGTATAATATAGGCTAAACACTCGTGTACTGTCGGGGCTGAATTTGTCAGCATTCTTCAAGTCAAGTCGTCTTCTTTATTCCTTCATCCTATTGATGATACATACACTATACTTTCCAAGATTTCAGATTCAAGATTTCAGGACTGGTATTTGATTTTTATCTTCAGCAACATTTCCTGGTTTTTCAAAGAGTCGCAAAAACCCTGAATTACTTAATCTGTAGGTCTGTATTAAGCACACAATGAGACTAACGTTTTTTAAGCGATGTTTTCTAGCCAATTTGAATTTAGGGACCGTTCTTTATTTATCAACGGGGGTGGGCTGGCGGATTGTCGTCGCCGGTACAAAAAAATTCATGACCCCCCCCCACTTTGGTGTTAGTGATTTTTTTGCCCCCCCCCCCCCTCAACAAAAAAAATTGTATTACAATTTTCATTTTCATGAAATGAGTGGACGATACGTACTAGGCTTACTTTAATACATTGTGGAATGTGCTGAGCTAAATAAATTTATTAACATTCTATAATTTCTCGAGCATTTACTCTTTCGCACTGTTTTTCTTGATCCCACCCTCCTCCTGATAGCACTTCAAAAAAAATTTTAGCCCCCCTCCCTCTTCATATAAAAATTTGCATGCCCCCCACCTCATTTTTAGCCCCCCACCTCATTTTTGCCGGCCCATCCCCGTTCATAAATAATGAACGGTCCCTTACCAGTGTGACCTATCGTGTTCTAAAGTAAAAACTGTAAAAACATGTGAATACAGCAGTATAAGGTTTCACGTGGACTAAACAGTACAGAAACACTGCGATATATGAAACCTTACGGGAAAGTTTATTTGGGTTCCTTTGCTGTTTTGACTGTGGATTAGTTAGACTTTACCTTAAACGTCAAACGAGTTCGCTTTTGTTTTCTGATTTATTTATGTTTATTTATTCATAGAAATCACTAGTTTCCATACTCGCAAAAATCGTGAATGGCTATACGAAAACCGGCACGCAGCGACGGAAATTCAGCTAAAATAAAACAAGATATCGTCTTCTCCTGTTTAGCTTGTAGCTTCTGCGAGAATTTACGCTAAGTACCTCGTGTTGATAAAACTAAGTGTGGGACTTAGGCCTATGTAATCTCGCAAATAAACAGATTATTAAAATGTGAACTGTCGACAAGTGAATGGCCACAATTAAAGCGTAATATAAACGGTTTCTAATTTATAGATTAGCAATTTACCTTCATCGGATTATTCCCAGCGGCCGATTGCTGCAGGAGATACCAAACAAGCTCTCATTAAGCAGCTAATATGGCCTCAAAGCAGATGAAAGATAATGCTAACGCAAAACATGTCTGCACACCCATTCACATTTAGATGCAAAGAGTTATTATATTATCACTAGGCAAAAGTGTTTTTCTTGTCGTGTTTTGCCGTCGTTGCTTCAAGGAAGCATTACGAAACTCCATATAGGGCCATGCGATCTGAAAATGGATGTCGCTTTCAGATGTGCGTTTTAGATAGCGAATACTCATTTTAGAACTTTGGGTTGATCGATAGTTAGTTGGTCATAGGTCGAATTGGAGCCGAATTCAGGGTATTAGGGGCCCCTAGGCATACCAGCTCTCTTTAAGCGCCGGTGCACACGTGCGGTCGCTGCTGCGGTACCGCATTTGCGGTTTGGTTTACGTGCCATCTGTTGGGTACTGCACACGTACCTGCGTCGACGTTGCGTTACCGCCCGCCGCTCGTGCTGTCGTTTTGCACCGCCATTTCCCCCGTCAACGCAGCGGTATCGCAGCGATAAAAAAACGCAATTGCGTCTTTGAGTACCTTGGGTGACTTGAGTGGTGCACACGTCCGCCCTTTAACAAAAATGGCGTCCAATTTCGAAGAAATAGACGTGGAAATTGTTTATTGGGGGAGCAAAGAACTAACCTGAAATCAGTATGAAATGTTGCTGCAGAAATGATTGAAGACTCATTGGAAAGTAATTAAAGAACTTATCCGAATTTTTTAGTTAATTTGCAAATGATGCATAACATTTCCCCCTGGTACGTCTTAAATTAGTACATCAATGTACCAAAATTCGTCGCATTGGTTTTAAAATATATTTTTCTTCACGAGGTAGGCGAAAAAAGCAACATCGTCTCATTGGTTTCAAACTATATTTTTTTGTACACGAGGTTAGGGAACCGAACGCGCACATACTTCATCGAAGCGGCACCGCAGCGTCCAAAAAACGCACATCTGCACCGTCGCTAAGGACTCTCTTTAAGATTTCCAACAAATTACTGGCCTGAATTCTTTTAATTAATAAATAAATATTAACTAGGCAGCAGACGTCAGAAGATCACAACTGCTCGGGCGAGCGAGAGGTGGTATACAGTACATTATTACTTACATGATTTCTGTCAATGTTCAGTTTAGCCCAGTGCTCCAGTTGCGAACTGTTCTTCCCAGTACTCTGAGATCTTTGAAAAGCTTTCTTTTATACAACAAAGTTCCCTTGTGAAATTTCAACCAGACCAGAACAAAATTGCGAAGTCAACGTGTTCCAAACATACAAACGCACACAGACAGGCAGACAGACACACAGACAAACAAACACACAAAATCGAATTTCAGTTGCGTATTCGGCCACACTCCCTTCGCTCGCTCGGCCAATTATTATTAAAAGTATACGTCCCGTTCAGAGCCAGGGACGTACGCCCTCGAAAAAACGGGAAAAAAATTAAGCCCAATAACGAAAAACGAGTTTCATGAGGGTTCCCAGAGAACCCGAGAGATGCGAGCCAAGCACGATCCCGAGTTCACAAGACCTCTTCTGATGCGAGCTCGAATAACGATGTCGACCTAAGTTCATCGCATTGTGGAACGTGCCCCATCCTCCCCGTTTAGTTGTACTTTATTTTCGTTTTGTAGATAAAATTATGACAAAAAAACCATAAAAGACAAAAAGGACATTAAAACAAAGGCAAAAACCATTTTAAAAAGTCTTTTCGAGGATTGCAATACTGGTTCCACGGTTCAGAGCTCCGTAATCCGTATGGACCATTTTTTACTATTTTTTTTAGACACGTATTTCTTTTAGACTGGACCTCTGAATACAGAGGTTAAAAAAATAGTACCTGCTTTTATTCACATCTTGCAATGAAAATATTGCTCTTTTCCCTTTTTTACGATGGTGCTTCCCCCCCTCCCAAAAAATTTTGTTCAAGTGGTTATCAAAACCCTAGTCGCTTAGTAAATATGTTCACTTTAGCATTATAAACTTGCTTCGACAAAGTTTCTAATTTTAATACACTTTTGTTACTGTTTTAATAAGTATGTTTTATTGCCTACTACTTGCAGTTAAGTGAGTGTTTCATAAAGCTTTATTTTTTGTTGTATTTTTCTTCGCAATTTTACTTTTTGTGTGTTTACTTAATTTATTTAAACGCGTTTTTATGTACCTTTCAATTTTGAAAACCGTGTATCCCATACTATTATTATTATTTTTTAATGTTTTTTCCCACTAATTTTGTGGGACATTCACACGCCAGCATTTGCTCGATATATGGGATTGTGGAAATACACTCGTGCTCATGTCGGCTGTGGCACTGAAAAGATCCTCCTAAGTATTTCCTAGCAAAATTGTCTCTCTCCGTCCTGAGATAATCTGGGCAGTTGAAAAGAACGTTAATTCGACGATTTTTTTTTCTTTTTTTTTTTAATCTTTTTTGTTTGTAAATAGTGCTGAAAATAAAACTCGACTATAACAAAAATTGTTATCGTTCTGCAGTCGTTTGCCCTGAAGGTCTTCCTAAGACTTCGCTATTGTTGAGTAGTTGGTGTATGGGATTGAAATAGAGGCTCGGCATTGAGGTTTTTTTTTGAGGGGGGGGGGGGCGGGTTCTAAAGCTCAAGGGAATCGTAATGTCAATTTTTACTTGCTTATATTGCGTATGGGTCATCTACTCAACAACTGGACAAAAAAGGAGCGATGGGAACACGTTATACGTATACGTTTGATACTACATAACTTCATAACTACACCACAAGCCTCTTCGATAAGTGCTATTCTCAACTTCGAATGTGCCGAAACTATTGCCAAGAGATGGCGGTGGAGCAACGATTCCATCGCAGAAACGACTGAGGCATCTGTTGGCTGTAGGATGCTAAAACGTCTGGCAAACGCTAACACTTTCGTGAAGCATCTGTTAGGTCTTTATTTTGGACTTTATTTGAGATGACGAGACCGGGGTTAGAAACAACCAGTACCAGATCACAACTCTGACACCCACGCCATCTGAGATCGGCAGGCGCACTTCTCCATCTTGGGCGCAGAGCAGCACAAGTCAGGGGCGAATCTAGCTGCGATCCTCGGTTCATTGACTCGAATCCTGTTCATGTCGTCTCACGGCAATATAAAGTACAGGCTTACCATATTTCTAGTGTATTTTCGCTGAATTTACGTATAGAAATTTATGTGTGGAGATTTAATTACATAATTTTCAGTGATTAGTGTATATTGATTTATTATTAAATTTTCTTACATGCAGAAAGTCCTTGTCGTCCCACCCACATTTGGCAGCGAAAAGCAAGACATTCAGAGGTGGTAAGAATGGGGGAAAAAATAACGATATTCCTATTCAGCATCCCCCCCCCTCCCGAAAAAAAAAACAACCCAAACAAAAAAACCCCCCCCCCCCCCCTTTTTCTTATTTTTTTTTTATTTGTTCATTGCAATCCTCATGTGGTGAATCTTGAAATAACCGATTCAACTGAATGCTGCAAACGGGGAGTGGGGTGGGGGGTGCCTGTAAACTTATGGAACTACTAATTTGGTGGGCCAAGTTTTTTTTAATTTGGTGGGCCAAAATGTTATGAGCCCGGTCATAGGACTTAAGCCAGTCCGGGCCTGACACCAAAAATCAGACACTGTGTCCGTGCGCCACGACTGTTTGGCTTAATTGTTCCACGTTCTGCCACACAGGGTGTACTCTGCTGTGAAAAATAAAATAAACAAAAAACAGTAACGAATGCCGCAGCGAGGTACTTTATTTTTCACGCACACCTCTGGTTGGAAGTGAGTTGTTTGAGTGAGAACTGAGCGTTTCTCTTATTTGAAGAGCTTTCGCTAATCGAAGAGGAACCAGCTACTGGGTGTTTTGAGAATTAGTTCTCGACCACCGGGCTCTCTTTTGCACAATTTGAAGGCACTATGGAAAAACAAGTGGGGAAGAGGGAAACTCGGAAACGTGTCTGTCGCCGTTTCATTGAGCTTGGCTTTGACCCGGTTACCCGGTTACCGAACTTTCGACATTGTGCCAGACCGTTGAGTTACATCCGAGTATTATATTTATTAATTTTTTTTTTTGTATGTGTACGTATTAATATCGAATTGTGCTATTAAGCAAAGGTCAATTGCTGGTACGGAGTGTAATAGGTTTGAACAAAACTGGAGGGATCACGGGAAATATTGCGGGATTCGATGAGTAATAGTTTCAGGGCGGTGATGGAATTAAATATTATAGAAGTATCCCATGGGATAAGAGTGCAATCGGGAATCATTATTTCTCCAATTACATAGTATAATATTTCACGACGGGGATAAATTCTTATTCCTCAGTCTTCCTCTACAATCAAGTTCATGGAAATTACTTTCGTTTCCCATTCTTTAATTTCCCGATTGCAAGGTCAAAATCAAGCGCGTTTGTTGTTTTTTTTCCCCCTTAGGAGTGCCTTGATTCTTATCATTCATTACATTTCGTAGAAAACGTGAATACAGTATTCTTTCTCGTTTTCCATCCGTTATCTATTTATTATCCCGATCTTGGCCTTTTGCCTTGAACGTAATACAACATTTTGCCGGCGGCGTGGCATTGTTTTCCTTTTCCCGATTCAAATTGGAATCAGGAAGGCGGGAGGAAAGGAGAGTGATACAGGGAATGGGTAGTCCAGACATCTAATACACATCCGTGCTACAGTTCCACCCAGCCAGCACAGCGGCGAGTCTTAGTCCACTGATTATCTGAATATAATATATTTAATTCCTTTTTTCATTTCCTAGATGATTCATTATAATTCCATTTCCTGGCTAGACGATGTCCGGTTTATTGGTCTGTAAGGGTCAACAATTCAAGAGGGTTATCGAAAGAGAGGGTATTTTGCTCACTTTATAGGTGGCGAAAAACACGTTTTGGGTTGGATGGTGTGTCGACACTAATTATATCTTATCTGGACACTGAGATGTGCTTAACTATACGGCCATTTTTGCTTTGGTGTTGCCGCTTGCCTTTGATGTTGCAGAAATGGTTTTGACCTTCCGACTATTGATTTTCCCCCACGATTGAGCTTATTGATCACCCATTATTTTTTTTTTTAATAAAAAAAGTGCAATCGGGTCGCTTAGATCAACGGATTGAGAGTGGTATCGTCAGGGGCGTAAATAACGGAGGTAGGGGAAATGCCCCTCCACGAACGAGCCGAACAGGGGAGGGTAAAAGTCCGGCTATTATTTAATTCAAAATTTCTTTACCCCATGGAGCCATGCATTACGCAATGCAAGAAAAAAATTTGTTCAGTAAAGGTCAATTGGTTGCAACAGTTTATCATATGCAATATCCCGAGTGCAAGGGTAGTATTCGATAATTTTTTGGAGCACGAAAGTTTTAGCTTCCATTAAACTCGTGATTTCTTGTGTTGGCTAGTTACTAAGATCCAGAGCCACTGAGTGGCAAGAGAGCTTATTGCCAACACATGTACGAGCTAGTTTAAGGGAGCAAAAACTTAAGTTTTCCAAAAAGATCGTTAACTACCCTGTATACCATGTATACTACTCTACCCTGTCATCACTTTCCAGTGGTGACAGCTCCGTCGGTAAATCCTTTGATTTAAAGGTCTAAGGTCAATCGAATTTTCATTACAATATATTTACTACAAATTAAAGAGGCGAGCAAAGTTCCTGCTTTGGTCAAATCAAGCGTATAAGATTGCATTGAACTCAAGAGTTTTGCAATCCTTGATAATTTTTCATCTGCGTGTGCTGCTGACGAAACACAAGTTTCAACAAGTACCCCCTCCCCCCCCCCCCCTCTGTCCATATAGGCATAAAACTGGGTGTCTCAATTGAGACTCTTACTGACAGACAGCCAGTCCGACCCTCGGTCATCATTCCTTTCATCAAACTCTTCATTATATCTTAATCACACTTTCGATCGCAAACAACCGACTAAAAGAAAGGGGAAAGCGCGAAATTCAACGACGAAGACACTTTCCAGACTTTGTTTTATGTACGTGTGAACGTGTGCACAGAATTTTGTCTCTGTGAACCAACATCTTGTCTTTTTCCTCATTTCATTGAGTAGTACCGCATTCCGATCTACCTGTCGCAATTTATTCTACATCGTCGAGGTCGTCATCTTGTTAGCGCCCCATCCATCCAACCCACCGTGACAGCCCGCATCGAATTCCTCCGCCTCTTGCTTGAAAACACTATGGAAACACAAGCAGCCGTCTCACCGTTGAATTCTCCTACAATTTATAATTTATTACAAGTAACGACTTTCAGCTCTGTAAAGCTTTCATACGCCTAGTACAAATTAAAAACAATTCACAAACACGCGTTAGTTAATTGCATACGACAATTTACAAAATTACACACGTCCCCCCCCCCCTTTCCAGTTATCAAATTATCCCAAACTCTCCACCACTAAACCCTCCTGCTATCACATACCTTATTCCACTAAGTGAAACACCTCATAAATTAATATCAGAATCAATTTTAGTGAAATATAAATTTCACTTCTTTCTTCACTGTTTTTTTATTTTTTTTATTTTATAATTAAATCATTTTTGTGGTAGTGTATTACAAATGTTTGGTATTGAATAATTTCTACATTGCTTACCATAATCATTAGAAACATTATAGTATAATCAGTAAACTTGA
>JAHWFP010175591.1:0-22633 GCA_023313725.1 Lithobius niger | reverse complement strand
CGGCCTCCAGCCTCAGGGGCCCCCGAAAGAAAAAAATTATTCACATTTAAAAAATGCTCTTTTCTAGCATACTAGATATTTAATTTTGTATAAACTGTATATTAATAATTAATTTCGAGCCCCCCCCTCCCCCAAGTCTGTCCATCCCCCTATCATTAAAAAAAATATGGTGGGGGCCCATGAAAAATGTCTCTAAGTCCAAACTTTTTTTTCCAAAAAAGTGAAAATAGGGACCACTTGACTAAACTACACAAAAGTGGTCCTATTTTTACCATAACAATAATACAAAAAAAAGAATTAGAAAAACAGGGCACTTACAAATTTTTCAGCTCAGGCCAAACAAAAAAAATGGTTTGGTTTGTGTTACCCAACCGACCCTAAACTTTTTTTCTGCCAAGGAAAAAAAAAATCCCCCTCCCTATTTTGCCACTCTATTTACGATACAAAAATGGTTCAAATGGTTATGGCTTCCTGGAAAACGAAAAAATATTGCTCCATGAACATGAATGTATCTTCATTGCATAAAAAAATATATAAATTACAATTTTTGAGTTGAAGTATTGACTTGCTGATTTAATAACAAAAAAAAAAGTGTAAAAAAAAAAAGAATTATATGACCCACCGACCCTATTTTTTTTAACTGCGTAACGCAAACCAAACAATTTTTTTTGTTTGGCCTCATGCGTTTTTTTTTGGCCATCCTGTATAATAAGGAGGGGACCTCAAAGGCTAATTTGCCACCAGCCCCACGTAACGTAGCTACGCCACCGAGTGCTGCGATATCCACCTGAAAACTCTGTGGAGCGACTTCAGGCACGGTAGAACTCTACATGGATGGAGAGCATTGAGCGAGCATAACAATTCAGTGAATCAATATTCATGTAGAGTGATTTTAGTCCTGTAACGAATATGGTGGCACCACTAGCCTTGTTAACAGTTACTTTTAACACAAGGTGGCTAATTGATTAATTCGGCTAATTTTCGTCCAGCTGAAAATATTGTAACTAGTTTCAGCTAATTTCAACTGATTTAGAGCTTATGTACTTTATTTTTTTTATTTCCCTTCAAGCATTTGTTAATAATACATACGGGGCTGCACACAAATAATGTCACACAAACTTTGCCTTTTTTTAAAACCCCTGCCTCTTCACGTCATATTTTTGTCAGAACTTTTACAGCTCCTCCCACTCCCCCTCCCCCAACTCGAGAAAATAAAGTCATGAATGTCAGCAAAAATATTTTACGACTTTTTTTTCTGAAATTTTGCGTTTGAGCCACGTAGCTTTGTTTGAATTAGATTATGTGTACTACATCACAAATGTAGTGATCCCTCCTTGCTGTCCGACATTATTTGTGTACGGCCTCTACCAATAATCATAATAATAAAACTATTGTTTTGCCGTAATCAAATTAAAATTTTCTAATACTGTAAAGGTAAGATAAAACTTAACTTATTATTATTTTAGTTTTCAGTGGGTACGAAAAATATCAACAGACTACTAAAAATGGGGCCTAACCAATGCCATTGTACCGACAAAAATGCTTCCTTTCTGCAGTGAACACTGCTGTGCGGCCCTGCTTCTGCCGTGGGAACTGTACAGCTGGCTTTTGAGTGTTTTTCTACACCGGCCTATTCTGTTGATAGTGATGCCACCCAGCCAAAGTAAGTTTGTGGGAATCGGATTCATCACTGTTTTGTACGCTCAATCAGTCAGGTTGATTGTCTGCTGGGTGTGCCGAGTTATTGTTGCAACAACAACTTGCCACAACTTAATTTTGTAAAGAGCAACAACAATGCATCACAAGCAACAAACAATCCTCTTGACCGAAGGAACCTATAAAACACTGATGAAACATACTGCCACAGACTTACCTTAGCCAAAAGGCACCAGTGCCAACTCAACAAGACGGAGAAAAACACTTTAGAAACCAATAAGAAGTGACACAGTGCGGACCGACGAATTTTACAACCGTACAGACGAAGTGGGACCATTGTATGATCGGAAATTTATGGGTCCACCAAGTCCACCACTTAATCTTAACCAGGTGAAAAAGGCACCAAACTACTTGTATTTTAAATTGATTGGTCGCAAACTCTTCTGTCAATTTAGTGAGAAGTTTTGCCATAAACAGTGGTGAGCAGACTTCTTTCTTTGCATCAATCAATAGGTGGCTTTTATTTTCTACAGATGCAATTTCTGCCAGTAATGTAGCCTACTATTTCAACAGGAGACTACAGTAAAAACTGTAGGCAAAAGGTAGAATCAGAACCCAATTAATTCCATCGGAATTAAAGTATTTCACTGCTTTAAACTACTATTCCAGCATATACAACCCCCAACTCTACCAATGTTTGGATTCACTGTAGCAACGGCACAGTAGGTAAAATGCGTTCATTTAAGTTCTGGGAAGGACCGGATGTTCTGCGTATGGCTATAATGAATAAACACATAGTGTCCCAAGTTTTATGATCCAGTTAACTACCTCCTGGCAACCAAGTTTGCTACTACACGTACTAGATACAGTGGCTGGTAGCGTATTCCTCTTAATATAAGGAACCACCAAAATAAATAAATTTCCCTGATCAAAACCAGTATTTTGATGCCTATTGAACACTTCAGAATGTCAAATTGCCCGCTAAAATTGCTGGATCGTCTTATTATGAGAAAAGTTTTAGCTCCCTTTCCTTGGTTAAGTTGGTAGGCCTCGCCATTTTTGCTAGAAAGGTACAAATAGGCCTATCATCAGTCGAGAAGACTATAAGAAAATCCTCTAGTGTTCAAAATAATGGGACTAACTAGCAATGGTACATTACGTTAAATATGTTAGCACCAAAGCTGTAACAATTTAGACAAATAGAAAAAGAAAGTAGCCTTCTCTACATGACTAGCTAGCCATGTTTGGCTGTTTAAAATTAAATTAAATTAAATTAAATTGTGTAAATAAAATTCAGTGACAATGGAGAACGTATTAGCAAATGATAAGAATATTTTAGCATATGATAGGGACTTTGGGACTATATTGAACTTTCAGCACAGCAAGATACGTGCAGGACTAGCCTAGTAGAAATAGTAGGCCTAACAATCTAAATCTGCTAATGCCAGGCACGACGCCATGTTGGATGCAAATGGAGCAATACTTGCAAGTGTTTCACTATTGTAGAGGGACAAACCAATAGGCTGCATAGGGCCCATCTGATCTTATTGCACTGTCTCAGAGAGCAAATTGTTCTTTAGCGGAGCAAGCTATTCTACAATGTAGCGTCATTCATTGCACTCATTCTGTTTAGAGGCCATAGCACACGGCACCAGCTTTCTATACGATTGAAACCACCTGCGCTACGCTACTATCTAGAAATCATTCATCTCATTTGAGGACCATAATTTGTTGAGTTTAATTTTCCTGTAATTTGAATTTTGTGGTTTCCAAATGTACGAGAGTTTTAACGATACAAAGTAAGCCAGTGAAGACAGACGTCCTGGTGCAGTCTGTTGAAAATTCACAGGATACTGTGGAGTAGCTTTGTTTTTTGAAATTGTTGGTATTTTTGAAGTGAAGTAAAGTATTTTTGAAGCGAAGTGAAGTATTTTTGGTGAAGTAAAAACTGGTACGGACCAACCTTCAAGAATTTGAATTGTGTGGCGCTCGCCATTTGGCCAGTAGATATTAAAATTCACTCGCCATTGGCTATTACTTAACTCGCCATGTACAAATAGTTTTTGCAAGTGTGTTCCTACTTAATGTTTAAATATTGTTTGCAATAATTTAACTTTCCAATCAGGAAAGAGGGTAGTAACAATATTAAATGCTTGGTTGGATAGCCATTATAATTGTGCACACAACGACGCAAACCGCTTGTTCCTAAGTAGAACGGTTCCCGAGATATGACAATTTCGGCGTCAGGGTTTTTGTTACTCAGTCGCCAGTATTGCCAGTGAGGCTGAAAATTAAGTCGCCAACTGTCGAATTTCTCTCGCCATATGGCGAGTGGCGGCCGACATTAGTGAAGGTTGGTAGGGACTTTCAACTTACACATTGTGCAGGGTGTCAGGACCAACATTAACAACCTTGGATGTGTCGAGTCATTTCTACGCATGGGAGTGCTTTTTTTGCGAGTCAACAATTTTTACCCGTTAACTGATCGTAGCCAATAACATCGGAACTAGTGGGCGACCATTAGAGGATCCCAGACAAAGAGTGCCAGACGAGCACCGCTTCGTGTCCGCCACTTTTTCTGCCATACATGAGGGTACTAGTAATGCAAGAAACGTGTCTTATGCACTAGCACATCCAACACTCAAAGTCCTCCTAGCACCTAATAATCCTACGTCAGCCATGCAAACATACAGTACCCACTACGTTTTCAGTTCCAGTCAAATCATGCAGTGATATTTAACTACTCCTCACTGCTACACAAAAACATGCAGAAGTATGGTACCCCTGGTGACAGCAGGTCAGTTTGGTACTAACCCCCCACCCCCAAAAAAAATTCTACTAAACTCATTCACAGGAATGTTCGCAAAATAGTTGCAGCCAGTGTAGAACTCAACTCGTACTATGAAACATTACAAAAAGCACTTCCCAGTTCATTAGGCCGTGATTTTACTGGTGAATGACGATCTGTTTATTTATACGAAACCATGAATGACCGGAATGACAGACAGACACACATCGGTTGTCGTGTGGGAGTGTTTGCACGGGATGTCGTGGGTTCATCGTTTAGGATCTTAGCGTCAAGCCTTTATTTCCTAATTGCCACAAAGTATTTACCGCCTTACCGATCTCATTTACGCCAAACTTACCTATTGGATCCTCCGATTTTTTGGCGACATCAGCAATCGCCGGCCGATGTTACAAGTTTTGGCAAAGTCAGCTACAGGTTGAGTCGGTATTGACAGCCAACTAGTCGATGTCTTGAGAGTGGCAGCCAATTTCGAGGCGTTTTCCCTACAGCTTGTCCATGATTCAGGGTTCGATCCCACTCCTTTCCTTACGGTCTCGATTGGCCACGAGGCACACTCTTTCCTTCCCAGGCCGACTAAATCGTCAGAGAGATCTGATCAAAGTTCGAGGGTCTCTCTATCGTCAGGCATGTTGCTTAGGTGCCAAATCCAACATGGCCGACTCCTCAACAAACAACAATTTCCCACAATCCCAACCGTCAAAAGTTGATTAACGCCTATCTAACGAACAAAAAATCACTTAAAAAGAAGAGCAGAGTACTTTAAAGTGAGCGTGTGCTTGAACCACAACCGTTTAAGAGCAGTCGACTTTCTATCGAGGACAAAATTAGACGTTACAAAATTCTTAGATTGCCTTTTGTTTACTAGCTGGTCCCGCTGGATGCGAAAGCTAGTGTTGACATCTAGCGGACGACAACGAAATCGCATGCCAAACTTTTCAGTGATGAAAAAAAAACCGTCGGAAGTCCACGCGTGATAATTAATCCCATAAATTCGGCAATAAAATATGATTTTTTTCTCTACAGAATAATGAATGGGATGCCACCCAACAGCCAAAGAATACTCGGCAGATCAAACTCATATCTTACGCTTTCACGTTAGGGAGCGTTCATAGATTACGTCATCAAGTTGGGGGGGGGGGATTGCTGACGGGGGAAGACGTCCAAAATCTTCTCCTACCTCCTGCATCCCTTACTTGCACAAAGTTTGTTTTATTGATGGTGGGGGGAGGGGGTAAATTTAAGAATGACGTAATAATGGAGAGGATTTTTGTAATTGATGACGAGGGGGAGATGGAACACTGCCAAATTCGTGATGACGTCATACCAGGAGCAGATGAAGATGAGCACGCTGTCCGACGAGCCCGCTTTGCCTACGGCAGGCTCTTCGGACCGCGTACCCCAGCTTCATCTGCTCCTGCTCATAAAACACTTCTCCAAAAGAAGAGCATTATGGGGAGAGTTAAATTTTTGCTTCAAGCCAAAGCCATCGATGAAAATCCTAGGTGATAGCTGAGATAAAAGTGATGGCGCAATAAAATAAATAATTGATGGTATCGAGCCAAGTCACTGTGTGTATTACCAGGAAAAACTGAACACGCCGGCCCTTGCCCCCGAAGGAGGCTCGCTTCATCGGCTCCTGGTATTACTGTAAGCCAGAAAGTAATAGCCGAAGTCAAAGTCAAAGCGTCGACAACTGATGGTGATGATGTTTATATATATGGCAATCCCTTTTGGATCAAGGTGATGGCCAAAGCCGCATAGTCCTCCTCCAAGCATGTAGCTGGAGTAATATATGCATGATAGCTAAAACATGCCACCACCACCAAAACCCCTCTTACCCCATCGGCAACCCTTCTCCCCACCCCAGCAAACTAGAAGCCTTCTAGCCACCTCCACCCTTCCTATTTCTTCCAACTCAACACTTTCCCTTTAATCGTCAAGCCCCCACCATTCAACCAAAATATGCTCCAGAGGGCCCTCCCCGCAGATCCTGCAGGTTGCATCCTCATTTCCCTTCCCCTGTCCTCCACCCGAGTTCCCGTGTTTGAAGTGCTCCTGCTCTAGGTCTAATAAACACAAGTACATTCTCCCAGTCCCCATCCCGTGCCCCCCCCCCCCCCCGGGGCATCTCGGCTTCGGTAATCTGGTGTACAAATGCTTGGTAATCCATGAGTGATCTGTAGTAGTCTTCAGTATTCCTCAGCATGCAGGTAGTTCGATATTATGCAGGAAACTAAAAAAATTTGAAAATTGGCAACTGCCTACTACAAATGTTCAAATGTTTAAGAAAATTGGTGGTATTCCAGAGGCAATTCAAAGTATTCCATATATAGTAATTCACGTAGTAATGTCGTTAACCTAATGCTGAAGTATTCCTTGCTTGTAGCAAGAATTTATAGGGTTTAATTCTTGCTTGTAGTAATTCCCTTTAAATTCTTGCAAAAGATTCTTGTAATAATCAAGTTTTCTGAAGTACACGTACACACAAGCTTAGCTTGGCAATGTAGGTAATCCTAGTTTCTGGTTATCCGGTATTCATCCACTGGTATTCCATGGTAACCCATATTTGCCAGTAATCCGGTGCCCATGCCCTCCTCTCTTCTCCAGATCTCGCTCATTACATACTGTCACTACACTTTCTTCCACCTCTCCCAACCACCTATGAAGGAAAGCTCTCTCCTCCTTCCCCAACTCGTACAATCTTGTAAGCGCCACATCGCTACGCTCAAACCTGTTCCTCCATACCTATAGTTTAACTCTTGCTGTTGCCATCTCTTTCGGCCAGTTCACATCTCCTTCATCCACACTCTTTTCCACTTCCTCTATGGTGTACAAACCAGTTACACTGACACCGCTAAGAATCCGCCGAACGGGAGCACAGCATCTTCACCGAACCCATGCAACACTACCTCGTACACCTCCACCAACACACATTACCAACCAAACTAGAACACTGCCAACACACACAACAACCAGCGAATCTCACAACACCAACTGCTGTGCCACACCAGCCAGACCCACTTTACCAACGCTCAGCAATGTACCCACCCCTCTGTATGAAACATTTGCGTAACATTTGAAATGATTATATGTATTTACAGAAAGAATATTCAAACTGCAATGAACATCTACATCTTTATTAGTAAGTTAATGTACCCACCCCTCTGTATGAAACATTTGCGTAACATTTGAAATGATTATATGTATTTACAGAAAGAATATTCAAACTGCAATGAACATCTACATCTTTATTAGTAAGTTAACATTTGCGATATGACTGATCTCGTTTGCACACTTTCCCTGGCTGTTGCTTGACAGTGCCACTCGTGTCATGCTCATTCATTAGCAAGCAGGCTTGCTCTTCATTGAAGTGATGTGCCCCGAGGATGCGGTTTAGTCCATTTGATATTGCAGCAGTGGATTGAGCCCTGAAGGTACGACAGTCCTAGATTCTTTGTGACCTTGGTTTGTACCTGAGGGTGTGACTTAGTCCTTGAAACACTGTGACAATGATTTGCGCCCCGAAGGTTCGACTTAGTCTTTGGTTGTTAGTCACTTTGGGAAGTGGTTACTGTTTGGTTGGGTCTTGACCAGTGTGGGTCCCGGTGCATGAAATTATGGCGGCCCCCACGCTCCCCACCACAACACACACACACAAATGTATACAGTATGTATGTATGTATGTGTGTATGTATGTATGTATATTATATATTATAATATATATATAATACCACTTAACCCATTTCACGACATGTGCTTGGTAAATAAATGGTGTGTCAATTCTCCTTTCTACTTCACCCGTATTTCCCCCTCACCCCGTTAATGTGAAATCCCCCCTTCCAACACCATACTACCCCTTACCCTATCTAATTAAGCTTCTTAGCATTATTAAGAGCGAGTGATTTAATGGGCCTGACCGATGCAGTCAGGAGGGAGGGAATGAAGGAAGGAGGACAGAAATCTGTAACGGCAGCATAGCTACAATGATCTAGCTGCTGATGCAATAGTCCTCACTTGCTTACGGAATTAATAATACCTTTGATAATACAGATAGTAGTTAAAAAGAAATCTTTATTTAAAGTATGGTTGCCAGTACAGTAGCCCTAAACTAACACCTCATGAGGCATTATGTTAAACAAATGAAGCCCGCCTTGCTTTCTTTTCTGCGAAAATGTCAACTATATTTTCAAGCAAGGTTCCTCGCACGATGATTTTCCTGTTAACCGGTCTTGTACCACATTGCTTCGTAAGTCAAGCCCCCATCCACATTTGGCAAAAAAAGCCCGGGCCCGAGTTTGAACCACCCACATTGGGTCAGGTTCAGGCTCTCACATCTTTGTTGAAAGTGGAACTTGAGACCCCGACCCTGTGTTTCAAGTGTGGACGCGGACAGTGCACGGGCTTGCGCTTAGGGAAGCCTTTTAATGGCATAAGCACTGATAAACAATAGTACATGGAGGGAAGTTGAGGGGAGATATACAGCAGCGGAACAAATGGGTAGCACGTGAAGTGGAAGGACAAGATGGGTATCAAGTTTTCTCTTTTTTTCTGGCCGGTTTTGAAAGCCGGGGTCAAGTATGGACGCGGCTTAAGACTTGATAATTTTAAATTTCAAAAAAGATTGTTTTTCCATTGACACCAGCACGGGAATAGTATTAAAAAAATCGTAAGCCATGCACGCTCCTGTATTGCTGTTTTCATATGTTAATAGGTGAAGAAACACAGGAAAGGATTGGGCACCCCATGGATACAAGCAATAATAACTGTGATGTAACTCTACAATAAAGCTGTAAAATGAATTATTTATCTTGATTATTTTCTCTACCTCTTCCTTTTTCTCTTTTGTCCTTTCTTGCTTTACTTTTTTTTATTATTTGTTTGTGCCCCCTCCCTCTCTACCGTCCTGCAGTGTGGACCCTGCTGCAGCCGCATCCCACACGTTACGCCACTGGTCTTGACCTTGTCGCTAACTTGCAGAGTGCCAGACTATGTGGTTTCCAGGAATGCCACGTCATTGCCTCCTAACATTCTGATGCTTTGTGTCTCCAATGCTCGTGACATGACTGAACCTCTTGAGCCTGAGTTTCGGGGAGGCTGGACTCGACCATGCAAATCGCTTCTCAGTTTTAACTCCGTATGCTGTGACTTGTGACTGAGTTGAGGAGGTGGCCAAGGTTTGCTCATGGACACTGAGTTGTAGATTCCCATAAGCGTTGCTTCCTTTTTTGTTGAACTCTTCATGTGTTTTCCTGGCATGAATTTACTGGGAGTGGTTACTTTCTTCCAAATCAAGGAATTGGCGACTCGTGCATTCCTAGTGATTTACCCACTTGCCCTCTGAAAGGTTTGGGGACGGGGTGCTCTCTATGGACATGTAACGCATGTGGTCCTTGAGGTGTGTTGGCATGCATCTCTTTCTGTTCCGTCTCTGTTCCAGGTTTACCGTTTAGGGCCCTGTGCGGTCCTTGTCATTGCAAATAAGAAGTACCAAGAGTGTTATAATTTAAAAAAAAAAAGCCTAAAAGTGCACAAATAAAACAAAACAACGTTTCGGGATCAACTCTATTCCGTCATCAGGTCTCTGTTAAATTAGAAATCACTGGAGTCGAAGTCTGAAGAGTTGACCTCATGATCAGCGGCTTTCCAGTCCGGGTCTGAGTCTGTGTCAGACCTTGATGTCTCAGTGTCGGTGGAGTTTTAAAAATAGTCTTGCAGATTGGAATGGTTGGGATGTCAGTGGGTTTGTCTCCTCCTGCTGTAGTGCTCTCTTGACTGGTATCTCCTGTGCTCCTGGCGTGTGATAGTGGGCCTTTGCAGTCCTTCATGACCAGGTCCCAATACTTCTCCATGTCCATGATGTTGACTACCTTCATGTAAGCTGTGTTGGTAATGAACACTAATCTGTAGGTGATGCCGCACTTCTTTTGCTGTACTCTGTACAGGACTTTGTACACAGGTTGTAGGTTTCATGCAATTCCCTTCTGAGTGTTTGATAGGACGTGATTGCGGATCTTTACTGGACTACTATGTAGTTAGTATTCCTGTTTTTAATCATATTATATCTTTGTCGACCTTACTGCTTCAGGGAGATTAGCTGCAGCCAAGTCATAGTTCTTGACATAGGGGTCACTCCTGACTTGTTTGTGGTAGACTGAGGACATGCATCTTGGGTCCTCTCTGTACATTAGATAGTGAGGAGTATCTCCCTTGCTGAAGTATGACGTTTTCATGGTGTACTGTTGGCGTACTTTATGGTTAGCAAGAAGGATCTCCAGGTCTCTTTGTGGCCCTTCAGGAAAGCATTGAGGCAGCCTTTCATGGTGCTGTGGGATCTCTATGCAGCATTGGACTGCGGATGGTCCTCTCTGTACATCAGGTAGTGAGGAGTCTCTCCCTTGCTGACGTGAGATGATGTATTCATGGCATACTGTATGGTTGGCAAGAGGGATCCCCAGGTCTCTTCGTACCCTGCAGGAAAGCGCTGATGCAACCTTTCATGGTGCCATGGGCTTTCGTTGTAGCATTGGACTGCAGATGGTATGCTGTCATTCTGTGGTGTTTAATCCCTGTGAGCGCCAGTAGGCTCACAGGACCCGCGAGACGAATGCTGGTCTGTTGTCAGACACCACGGTTGCTGTTGATCAATGCTGCACCATGTACTCTTTCAGTGGTTTCCTTGCTGCTGTTTTAGCTGTGGTATTATTGGTGGGCATGAGCCAGACATACTCAGTAGTCTGCCATTGTCATGATGTACTTATGCTGGTGCATGGACTATGGGAGTGTTTTCACGAAGTTGATGGCTAACATGCGAAACCTCCTGAAGGGAATGACAGGTTGCATGTCTCCTGCTCTCTTCTGCTGTGCCGTCTTGGCAATTTGGCACACATGACAGGAGCATATATAATTTGTACAGTCCGAGAACATCTTTGGCCACTGAGCTACTGCTCGTAGATGTTGCATCGTTTTTGTCCCACCTAGGTGACTTGCCTGTTTGTGGTCATGGTAACCTTGGCGGTGCGTATGGTGTAGGCGTTTGAAGACACAAATCCTACAGACACTCTCCAGTTTTCCTCTGTTTGGTGCTAGTGGATCAGTGTGGTAAATGTCGTTCCCTGTCAAGAGCATAGGTCTTCCTGACTTTGACCACAGTTATACTTTTCCTCCTTCCTTTTAAGTTCAGATCTCGTGAGTGCTCGAATGAGTTCCTGTCTTCATTCTGCTCCTCGAGCAATTGCTGCAATTGATGTCTACTACGGCCTGTTCTCTCAGGTAGAGTATTGGGTAGAGACATGTCTTCAGGCATCCTTACACCACTTTTGTGATGTTATCTTCTGTGGTGCTTCTTCTGGTTGAGGCAGGTCATCCGTTTCTGAATGGTTTTCATCGGAGGCTTCTGGTGCAGGATGTCTCAAGAGTGTATCCGCCATGATGTTGTCTTTGCCAGGCCTATTAAGATGTAGAAGTCATTGGTCTGCAGCTGAATGGCTCACCTCGCTGTGCATGCCGAGGACGTTTTCTAGAAAGAATTTGGAGCCTGTGATGTATCAGTACCTTCCTAAACCACCGAACAGAGCGAACAAAACGCACCACTGTTAGAGACAGTTTGGCTCCAAACTTGATGTCGCGCGTGTGCAGTAACGTTGCGTCAGCCGTTTAGTACCTTCCGAAACTGCAATCACAGCTCAGCAAAATCAACACGCTCAACAGAGCACTCGTTACGTCATACCTTAACGTGACCAGACGTGGCTAGTTGATTGGACCAGGCTAGGTTAATGGATGTAACCAGGCGCGAGCAATGCCAAATTGCAAACCATCTCAGGGAGTTGGTTGCGGGTGGTTGCCAGTGTTGAAGCTATTGAGCATGCGTGAGGTACCGGAAGCACATTCATCGCTGACAATGGTTGACGTAAGCAAGCCACATCAACACGTCTATAGTAGGGAACGAGCTGAACTGTCACCAACAGTGGTGCGTTTGATTCGTTCTGTTCGGTGCTTTAAGAAGGTACTGTTTATCTTCCAATGTTCAACTAGCTCCTCCAACTCAAAAGCTGGGTATTTCTTCTCCCTCTCCTTCAGCATGCGGCTGAAGAATTCTATTACTTTGACTTCTTCGTAGATGTTCTAGGTTAAAATGGCTCCAGACTTTCCATGAGCGCATCATACTTGATGATGAAAGGCTTTTAGACGTCTGGTAGTGCAAGTATACCTGATTCGTGTAGCTCGGATTTCAGCTTCAAAGCATCTCGGTGCTCCGGGTTCATTTGAACGCCTGGTCCTACCTCGCGAGTCCGTGTAGTGGAGCTACGATTGCTGAGAAGTGAGCAATGAATTTGTTAAAGTAGCTGCACATGCCTATGAGGACCTGTAGCTTTTTCCTGGTTGTTGGTTTTGGACAGCTGGATATCGCAGCTAATGGAGGCAGGTCATCCGTTTCTGAATGGTCTTCATCGGAGGCTTCTGGTGCAGGGTGTCTCAAGAGTGTATCCGCCATGATGCTGTCTTTGCCAGGCCTACGTACTATGATGTAGAAGTCATAGGTCTGCAGCCAAATGGCTCACCTCACTGTGCATGCCGAGGACGTTTTATAGAAAGAATTTGGAGCCTGCGATGTATCAGTACCTTCCTAAACCGCCGAACAGAGCGAACAAAACGCACCACTGTTAGAGACAGTTTGGCTCGAAACTTGATGCGGGCGTGTGCAGTAACGTTGCGTCAGCCGTTACCCTACTATTTGTTAATTCGATTCTCTTCACTGTGACTCGAATGCCGAGGATCGTTAACCCTGGTACTCGGCACTTCTTTTGTTTGAGGGCTTTTCAGTGCTCTTCCCAAGCCTTTGTGGCGGTAATGATGCCGTCTACGTACAGAGTAGACATTTCCGAGAAGTTCCTAAAGAAGATGGATGTCGTGGCTTTTTGGAATGCTTGGCAAAAGTTAAGACATTCCATCTGTACTCTCCTTTGTGGGAGACGAACGTAGTGCAATCCTGGCAGTCGGAATGCAGAGGGATCTGGTGAAGACCTTGTACACCACCAAGCAACGAGACATATTTTGCTCCTTCCAAGGAGCAAAACACCATCCATGCGTGGCATTGGGTGCTTGTTAGTTTCTATGTCAATCTAGTTCTCTGTAGTCGAGAACCGGGTGTAAGCCTCCTCTATTGTTCTTTCATTTTTAGAAAGAAAGGTGAGTCTCATGACTGTCCGTTTGTTCGATTCTTCCAGATTTCTTGAGTTCATTTTCTTAATCTCCCTTAATCGCTTGATTTGTGGTAAAGCTTGAGTGATGGACGGGAGTGGCCTGCGGTTAAGTTTTACCTTGGATTGCATGTTGTTAATTCTTACGCTTCATCAAATTAGGTGCCCACCTTGTGCATTGCTTCATTCTTTATTTCAGTTGCACACAAATCAGTTCAAATGTCCACAGCACCCAGACCACTATACAAGCCTTTCCACTGTGTAGGGTCTTTCCACTGGGTGATTCTTTTCACTGCGAGACGTTTCCTTGCAATGGAGTCCGCTAAGTAAAAGTGACTTGCGGTCCCACCCACTGCGAACTGTTTAACTGAGTCCTTTACTCACGACCCCTAGGGTCGACCAACACGACTGCCTTCCATGACATGTTCTGCCATTCAGACACTCCTCCCAGAGCTGTCCATGTTTTTGAAATAATGGCTAATAAACTTGTTTTTATGCCGCCACATACATACGGCAACCACTTCCTCCAAAGGCACCCCAGACCCGAAAGCCCAAGAAGCCGCCAAACCACGAAGCACATGAGCCCGCATCTCCGTGGGGAGGTCAAGGTGGTTGGGCTTCAAATCGTAAGTCCTCTTTATCACTTCCCTAATCCACAAGGCATGTTTCGTCGGTGTCACTGGACTCCTGCTGATATAGCCTGAGGCGTTGTCAACCGAAAGAACAAGCCGTTGTCGTTGTTCAGAAGCTTACTGTGGGTTCACTGGTCACGATTACTTGGGGTCACGTTGCGGTACCTTCTCTCCGACTGGATGCCATCGGGACGACACAGGCAACCTAGTTGGTGCCTAGGCAGAGATGAGAATGATCATTGCGGGTGCACGTGAAGTCCCGTAAGTTGGGCGCATACCCAGTCTCATGGCAAGGCCAGCTGGGAGCAGAAGGTACCCATAACATCTACGATCTGTGCGACGATACCTCATACACTTTCGGTATCAAGTGTATTTAACTAATCTAACACCAGATAATAATTTGAATATCAGCAACCGCCATTTACAGGGTTAAGTTAAACATGTCGAAAGTCAATCTATACACGCAACTACCATTTGGAACCAGAAGAATCAGTCCCTTATAATTTTTGGCTAAGTATGGGGTAGTTCCATCTTCTTCAGCCTCCAAAAAAAGACGCCAAAGTTTGTGGGTTTTGAGGCTGAAAAAGAACGACCCCCCATTAACTCACCGAAAATTACAAGGGACTGGTTCGTCCGGTTCCATTTGGTGGTCACGTCTACAGATTGAATTTCAAGAGACATAATTTTATTGTAAATTAATGGACAAAAAATATTTGGGACCATCGAATTATACTTTCATTACTAAAAAAAGTTTAATGATTAAAAGAGCTAATGAAAATGTTCAATTTGCAGTAACCACAGGCAACTTGGTCAACCTTGGAATGACAACAGCCAATGGTTATTCTTCTATGCAGCATCGCTTCCACATTCTTTTTTTTAAAGTCATTATTACCGTTAAGTTACTAGTTGTTTTAAATATCGACGATTATCACGAGCATTCTTACCATTTATCACAGACCAATTGTGGGCTCCTAGTCGGCTATTCACAAACACAGCATGCACTGGCTAGTTGCAATGGCAATGAATTTAACACGTCACACGAAGATGCCACAACTTGTTCAAGGGCGACATACGAAGATTTCGGGATATGAAGGAATTGTGAAATAAGACTTAAAATCGAACAGTTGAGAAAAAAGACAGCAACATTGACAAGGACCTAAAAAAAAAAAAAATTAAAGCACTGACACGTGACTCTTCACCTCCATGCGTCAGGGTCCGAGGACCAATTTTTTTGGTAAAAGCCTAATGTAGCATCTTTTTTAAGGTGATCTTGATTTGTGCTATGGAGATGTCTGAACACAAACGGAATCAAACATGGCTTCAAGAGGATTGCTGCTATTATAACTTTTTTCAAGAGGGACTTGCCTACTTTGGTCAGTCGATGCATGATAATGTTTACACAAATAAGACTTTACGGAAAATAAGATTTATTGCAAACTGATCTGATCAACCTGATGCAAAACTGGTTCCTGCCGTATGTGGAAATTGGTAGTCTTAACTCGCCATAACTTTGGTGCAGGTGACGTAAGAATTTGCATATGGTGATTACAGGGAGCAATGGCGGTAAATCTTAAGTATGTCGCCGACTGAGGATGAATCATCCCCACACCCTGATTGTCCAAATGTTGGAAGGCCGAGAAGGCTGTCCCAACTCGGCTACACTCGCAAGCACAGTAAGATCTGACACGTTTAATAAAAGTGTCAATAACGAAAACATGAAATCAGTTACCGTCCCATCACCTTTTATAGCTTCTATACTACACTTACTAACCAAACATGTAGGTTGGCAAAGTCTGTACAGAAGTCGTCAAATTACTCACACTTGGACCTTATTTTTTATTTTACAAACTTTCCAGCATTAAATATTCTTATATACTGAACCACAAATAAACAAACTACAATGAATAGGTTTGGTGATGGGGTTTGTGCTTTATTGGCAGATGTCGTTTAGGACAGATACATTTTAGAATGTGATAAAAAACTTAGGTTGGGTATCACAATCACCATGTACAGCATTTTGACCGCAGCTATACAAAGCACCATTCTACGTTTTTTTTTTTTACATCAGTACAAAAAAATTGCAATTTGTGATTACTCTTCAAACTGCTTTTGCAACAAAATAAGCCAGTATCTTGTTGGCAACCGAAATATAACTTCTAGTCAAAGATAACCTTGACAACACCACCATGCTTATTGCTTAGCCAATATGACCTTACTACAATTTTCAGCTACCACAACGAACCAGGCTCATTAACAGCTGATAGTGCAATCAAGTCCTTCGGACTAAGAATAGTAAAATAAACCCCTACAGTAATTTTGTTGCAGATATTTAGCACAGACTGACTGTCTCACGTAATTTATTACAGAGTAAGTTTAATGCCCACCATTAACCAAGTTTAAAAACTAAATGTACACTAACAAAATAAATTGTGCTACACTTTTTCGTTTGACAGTCACGGCATATCAAGCATACATACTGCACAGGCGACTACCACGTTCGGCTCAATATGAACCAATTTGATCCTTTTTGTTCCAAATTACGAAATAAGCATCTCCCTTTCCAGAAATGCTTATGGCCCCTTCCAAATTATCTTTTGTGTTTGTCCGTAACAATAATGTGCAGGGAGTCTAGGTTTCTGCAATTCCAAGATTCTGAAATTTTTCGCAGAATGACACAGATTTGACAATAATCCACATCCAGAGCTAAAATGATTCGGTTTGTAGTCGACTCTCACTTTTTCCTGCAGCATGCATGACAAAAACATGCAAAAGAAGGGCCTAATCAACACGTTTAATCTCAGAATTAATTTTATTTGTTGCAGAAAATAATAAAATTAAGCAGCAAGGTCCTTGCAGAAAACAAGGATTATATGTCCACGGAATTTTTATTTTGCCGCAGCAGATTACACTTAGACTCCCCGAGATTAATGCGCATTCAAAGCATACCAGCATAAAATATTTTTTTTTTAGTTTCATCATAAACACTAGCAATTCTACTATGCCATATCGGTTCTCTTGTCCTAGATTTTCATCATTTTTAAATAGATCAATTCATGCATAAAAAAACAAGTATATTTGGTTAAAATAAACGATAGTGCAAAAAAAAAAAAATCCAAGTGTAATAGACTGGAGGTGAAACAACTTACTGAACACCCCGAAGAAACCAAATTTATTCCAATGGTGATAACATCAATAAAATAATAACGATAAAAATTGAAGTAAGCTTTAAATCGGGAACAACTCGGCAAGAATACAAAATTGTGGAATGGCACCATAACAGTAAAACAAAGAGTGGCAATTTAAAAAAGACATTATTTCCTGACAATGTAACAATTGAAAATAAACTTTGCACAGTATATACAAAAATAAAATAACCAAGTACTGGTTAACATTTAAAATACCGTTACCAACGCAAAATTACAATGATAAGACTTGAAGCCTTTAAGTTAATATTACATTTATACTAATTTCTTTCAATTCTGTACAATCAAAGTCCTAAATAGCTCATCAGCATAAAAACCAAGAAGAGGCAGACTATAAACATAAGCAGAACCCAAACGACACTGATGGTTCCTGAAAACAAAACATAAAAAATATTAATATTCAATTATATTAGGGTCTGTGTTCATCAGTTTGTAGTTCACTTGAGAATTGCTACATAGAAGCCAATGAAATATCTTAAAGGCACCTTTTACCTTTTCAACTCTTAAACACAGCACTGTAGAATCATCGAGCAATATAAAGAAAATAGAAGAAAATAAAAAAATGGAATAAAACTAATCACAGCAGCGCCGTGATAACTAAAACAAGATCACTTGACCCACATCAGCCTGGTAGATGACGGAAAATTTGGAACGTGGATGCTGTGCTTAGAATATGGCAATGCTATCGAAATGGTGAACAGGCACCTTTAATCAGAATATTAATAATTCAGCTAATAATAAAAATACACAATTTAGTCCACTAGTAAAGGCACACACAAACCTCCCAACATTTTATGACATTGCTATATGGTTTCTTCAAACACATTATCATGTTTTAGACCTGCGTTTCTTTGAAGAGCAACGATTTGTACCTATGCTAGTTGGGTGTGACTTTATCGTAATTATTCTCAATATGGCTTTGCCCCAAATATGGCAGGCCATGATTATTGGCGAATTTGAAAATGGTGTTTTTTAAACATGGACGAAGAAAGAGGTGATCACGGACTAAACAAACCCTTTAAAGCCTGATGAAGACAACAGTGAGTTGTGAACACTTGCTGGACATAGTAAGTGTCCATTTTGTGGAAGTGAGCATGTTTGTATTGACTTTTTTGGGAATATTAGAAGCGATTTGTCATGTTGCTATAAAGCAGACTTGAATACAGATATAATAAAAAAACACCTCAAAACTAAACAAAGCATAGAATACATACTTTGCTTTGGAACATGATGAATCTTGATTTGGTTGTCTACAGAGATACTGATCAATGAAGTATCATAATCCCCCGCTACTTGCAACATGTCCTCTGTGGATGAAATAAACTCGAGACCAGTCACAAACAAATTGTGAGCACGTTCTACTTGAAGAACCCGCTAAAAAGAAAAAAAAAATTCAATTCAATCAGTTGTAAACTATAGTGAACCTATACACTATATAAGTTTTCAGCAGCACAGCGAGTTATATTCAAGCAGTTATGCTTAGGGTTTAACAACAGATGGCCGTTGAAGTGAGCAATGATTGAAACAGAAATGCCACAAGATTACTAAAGACTAGTCAAAATTGTCATTACACGAAAATGTACTTACTTGTAAGCTAAAACTAATATAAATATCAACATTCCCAGATAGAGTGCCTAGACCTATAAACCTTCCATCTTCACTAAAAGATAAAAACACACATTTCAGTTATCACATATCGGCACTCAATTTTGAAAATTTTGGCAAGACAGTACACGTGTAAATTAGTTACTATGCAAACTGAAAGGAGACAACATTTCAATAAATCTTCTTTAAACATAATAGTTACCACAAAGTACTAATTTAATACTAATGCTATTTCTCCTTCACAACTTTTATTTATTTATGAATTTAAGCATAAATTGACTGATTTTATCAAACATAGTACGCTAACAAAATTCAAAGCCATTCCAAGGCTCTTACAAAAAAAATGCCGCTTTTCAAGCCTTGAATTTTAGGTTTTGAAATTAAGGCTTTTCAAGGAATTGAACGCCATGTACGAACCCTGATTATCTCTACCAAGTGTATGTTTTTTTAGAGAAAAAGTAGGCAAAATGTTACAGAGTACTAACCTGATAGCCATGGAAGAAGAAATTTCCGTTCCTACAGACTGGACTTTACTAGGCGCATGCCTCTGCAAATCCCATTTTATAAGGAAGCAGGGAGAAGGCTTCTTTTGCCGGATGGCAGGAATGTGAGAAGTAAAAAGGCAAACGTTGCGAGGATCACCTTCAACTGTGCTAAACCTGTTAAGGGGATTGCATACTGTTAGGTTACAATACAGTTACACAAAAACCAAAACTGGCCAGAAAATGGTGGCGTCACGGACTCAACTCTAGAAAAAGTAACGCTAGATTTTTCTGGCCTAAAAAATAAAATACTTATGCTATTACCAGCCAAGCGATCAAAGCAAGCAAGATCGACTACTCCACTGAATTTAGATTTTGTGTGCAAGTGTTTTTAAACCATGCAAAAAAAATTGTTGGTTTTCAGGTAGGGATCGACCGAATCTACTTTTACCGGATCCGGATAATTTACAAGATTTGGTGAAGCGGATCCGGATCCTAACCGAATCCAAAATAAAACCTTTGTTGGACTGCTTCAGCCCTTTCCAATTTTTACAGACTAAATTTGCTCTCTAGCTGAGTAAAGTTTCTAGACTTGACTAGAGATTTTGACAAATTGTTCATTGGTTTTTCCCTTATAACTTCTGAACAGTTTATGCTAGCCATTTGAAATTAGCTCCATTGGAAAGCTGGTGAAAAAACGCTTCGAATGGTAAATTGGATGTCGAAAACGGCCAAAAATTAGCGAAGTTATTGAAAAATCGCCCAGACATTCAAAACTTTGCCGAATCCGAATCGAATCCGAACCCTAAAGATCCGGCTTCAGATCCGGTTCGGATTCGGTCGATCCCTATTTGCAGGTACTGCCTGGTGGTCAAATATTGGTGGTTCATTGCTTTTTAATTGCAAGTTCAAGCTGAATTTATTAGCATACAAGGAAAAGTGATTCAGTTTTCTGAAAATACGTATTCTTTAGGCTAACTTAGTTTTCAATTCTGTTGAATGCTAAGTTAACCACATAAACATTTTTTTCAACTACTTTAAAGATTGCTTTTGCAGTTGACAATGCATGTAATGAAATACAGGTGTAGTGCTCGAAATGATTAGCCGGGTATCCAGACTCCGATTAGTTTTCGGGTAATAGGTTTGTAACCTCAAAACCAGTTCACGATTTATTAACAAATGACGTCGCAAAACAGCTATTTTGCAATCATAGAAAACATAATGGCAATTTTCGTTCATTTGCCCTTCTCACCCAGATTCTAGTATTTAGTAGCCAGTCTTTCTGTTAGTCGACCGCAGTTCCATTCAAGTTTTCGAAGCAGCGCATTCGCTATGTGAAGTTGCATGTCTACCGCATCCGCGGATGAGACAAGTGAACCCATCCAGCTCTACACAACTGACAAAAGAGTCCGCAGCGGGACTAAATCGTTGCATAAAAGTGCATTTCCCTTGATCCGGAGAACGTAACCACGAATTTGTTTTTTTGCCACACAGCAAAATTTATCATATTTTACTGAACTGTAAAGCTGTAACATTTATTAATATTCTGAAGTCAAAAATACAAAATACCGTAATTAAAATTATCACCAAATAATACTCAAGTTTATTAACGCAGCATACATTTCTTGTACCTCTTAAAATACTGCTGATTTAGACACACACAAAATAGGAAAGCTTAGCAATGGGTCCAAATGCCGACGAATAAAGACAAGTAGGCCTATTTAACTTTTATATTTTTTGGGGTTATATTTTTTAAGTTAACTGATCGTCAAGCACACACATAATCGGTTTGCAAAATAACCTGGAAATTGCAATAGTACTATTCAGGGTACAGTAAAAAAAGGTTCCTAGAATTGAAATTTCCTTGCATTTGGAAAAGGTAAAGCACTTACCTGTTCCATTATAACGTTCATTCTCAAAAATACCAAATGGCACTTGCAAATTTTCGATTGCTTTGAACTTAGATAAAAGTTCCACACTCTCATCAGGCATTCTGTGAATGTTTTTGCGCTGTGGTTTACATTTTCTGTGTAGTTACGGTGTTTATAATTTGTATTTTGCCGCACTTGCGGCCTACAGGATTTATCACCTTACGCATCCCAGTTTTTCAGGTCTTCATTAAGCTCATCATGTATTAAACAATGGATACTCGGGGTGGACGGTGCTTTATTATTCATAAGGATTCTACCACTTATGAACATCCAAGCACAGTCCGCCGAGCATCCAGTTTTTATTGCGATCAGCTTGAAGAAGATCTTCTGAAAAATTGGGAAGCACGAGCTGTCAAATCCGGGAGGCTGTACGTGCAGCACAATTCAAATTGTAAACACCGTAACTACACAGAAAATGTAAACCACAGCCTGTAGGAAGTGTGGAACTTATACCTATCTAAATTCAAAGCAGTTAAAAATTCGTAAATATTGTTTGGTATGTATTTTTTAGAATGAGCGTAATCATGGAACAGTTAAGTGATTTTTTTCTGAGACCTCTCGAAGCTAAAATCGAAGATTCAACATTTTTGAAAGAAAAGCAGCAAATTCGTTGAAAATGTATGTTAAAAAGCTCTTTCAAATCATTAACCCCTTCCTTATAACCGGTGTCCATTACACAACTCACCGGCAGTTCCGGTATCTATATTTTTCGTCTCCAGGCGCCGTCCACGGCAGTTCACACTGCAGTTCTTTGGTTTTTATGTCCCATAAATAGCAATGGCCATCCCGAGACACACTCACAATCTATGAAAATAACAAAGATTCCTTAAATTTTAACTGAAGGAGTTCAGAAACCATCTTCTGGGGAACCTTAGTAGAGAACAACCATAATCAGCTTGCTTTCAATACTGGTCTAATACATACAGTTTAGAATATTTCAGTATACATGCAGAATGAACCACAAAGGCGCGAGTGAGTGCTATCATACTTTAACAAAAAAAAAAATATTGGAACGAGACATACCGTTTTTCCTGACGGACTTAGATCAAGGTCGTCGATTTCATCTTTGTGAGCTGCTATTGATGCTGCTTGCTTCATTTCTGGATACTAAAAAAAAA
>JAHWFP010175590.1:0-11912 GCA_023313725.1 Lithobius niger | reverse complement strand
TGACCTAATTCCGAATTCTCCCATTAGCCCCGAACCAGTACGTGGTTTCCCTCTTTCGTCCTGCTCCATAAAACACCACATGCTTCGATTTGGCAGACACCCTCTACACTCCATTAATATATGCAACTAGAAATGTGGCTTACTAAGATGCAAAATATGCACTATATCTATGTAGGACAGTGTGCAAGGCATCTAGGCAAAAGTAATCCTGATCATGGAACGGCACTAGCTAATACTGACAAGACCTAAGCTGTCAAGAAATCAATGTTCTGTCAGCACGTTATATTTGATAGCAGCACTGACACACCGTACCATGAGAAGATCGAAAAAATAATTTGGCGTTTGACGCAAATACGATTACCGTAAATCGTCCAACACGATCAAACTTTTCCCAGTAATACGAACTTGAGATAAACCTTATACAAATTTACCTGTTAGTATTATTACATGTCGCTGCAGGTTTGAAAACCTGTAAAAAATGGGCAAGGGATTTTGTGAATGCTGGCTTTGAATTAATCTGATATCATCAGTTCGATTCCGTTCTTATCAGTATTAAGGACAATTAACTAGAACTAACATACAACTAGAAGACTTTACACTCAAAACAACATCTAAATCCACGTACGTCACATCTTTCAGTTAAAGGCCGAAGATCATTCGCAGTGAAAATTTAACCAACACACCAATCTGATGAGTTTCTTCAGCTTTTTTCTATCCTAAAGTATATTAAAGGTAGACAAGTTGCATAGGGGACACATTTCTATCACTTTAACAATCAATCTGTTTAAACAGTGTTAAATTTCATTAGACAGCTAATATGTAATGCAGTAATTGGTCCGTGAAAAGACCTGAACCACAAAAAATATAGTGTCTAAGTCCTGGAAAATCCACAATCTTGTCAACCGACTAAGGTAACCTAAGGACCATTTAGTAAGCTTTTTGGTGAAGCAGCTGCTATCAAGCTAACAACATTTTCCCTTAAGCTTTTTCCGTGTTTTTTAACCAGGCTAAATAACACAGTAATTTAATATTTACAAAGATCTCTGAACCTGTTACCTCAAAAATACATTATAAAGCAAAAATACCAATATCAGTCATCCAAAATGTAGCCTATATATGCTAATCTGAATCAAATACTCTGAATTTCAGGCAGGACTTGGGTTGAAAACTTTGTTGCACGGAACACATCACAAAACATGGTCACCTTTGGAAGAATTGAAGGTAATTCGATTAAATGGCATTGGGGATTGTGAGACAACAAGTAACGGCATTAACGAACAATAGATTTCAAAAATATTTAATCTTAAAAAAAAATCAGTTTCATCACGAGATCGTAATGACTCCTGCAGGAACTAGGAATGTCCAACAATACGTCAGAACGTTTCATTCCTAGCGTGGGATTTGAGGAATTTTTAAAATGCGTGGGTTTCATGTCATTGTAGATTAACTGGAATTTCACCTGATTTGTAGATTAAGGAATTTCCGACACTGGTTCGGGGAAAGGTAGCCTAATGGTTAGCACGAACATTTCATGTCTAAGAGGTCCCGGGTTCCATATTGACCTTAGCCACCCCTGGAATTTTCGGGTAGAAAAGGACCCTGTGATACCTCATGCTCATGTCAAATGGGTCAAGTAAAAGATCCTAGGAATTTCCAACTGGAATTAACCAGCAAAATTCTCCCCATTCTGGCGCCCTTGCTTTGGCTGGGAGCACGTCAAACTTAAAGGGGCACCCGGTCTGCCTTATAACATTAATCCTGTCATCACAAACCGGAATGATTCTCACAATTTATAATTTTTAGGCTAGTGTCTTATAATTTTGCTTCGGCGATCTATTGGAATAATTAATTTTAATTTTTACCGCATTACGCTTTCCGATTTTGGATCTCATATTAATTATTAGCAAATCACAAAAATGAAACGTCATGATAACTGTAAGCGCGCAAAGCATCATATACTTACGGGTCGTTCGCAAATTAAGTTCCATTGTATTCAACAGAAATTTCCTAGACGCCACATTTAAAAAAAAACGATTTTTAGCTAGGGAAAGACTAATGGTAAGGAAATAAACCTTTGGGGCCATACTTGATGAGGAGGATCGAGAAAAATGGCGCTGGGAGGTATATCCCTTTAAAGCTCGTTCAGTGTATGTCATTGTCGAATTTTTATTTTCTTGTAACGATTTAAAAATTTGACATATGCATGTGATCCGGCAAGCAGTGGAGTGCACTAAATCAGTTGAAGATACTTAATTATCATCTCCTACGTAATTTTATTTACTACAGGTTGCATTGCAACTCTAGACATGCTGTGGCTTTCGAGAGAATTTTATTACATTTACTTATCTCAATGAATATACGCAAAATAATCAAATTCGGCTTAGATTTTTGAAACATTCCAATTATAATTAAAAACCTAAAAAATAGTCTCAATAAAAAAATCCCAAGTACCCTAACAGTGGCACCAACGGAAATAGAAGTTAAAAGCTTACTACAGAAGTCAACAGAAATAATTATATTTTCTTTGGGCAGTCTTTAAATGAGGAGTTTCACATAAATTATGTTGATCCAATTTGGGGGAACTTGCTGTTTTTAATAGGACTCTAAAATGTTACCATGCATAATTAAAAACTATATTTGAAGCATTATCATCACTACATAAAAAAAATATTTAAAAATACTCATGAAGCGACCACTAATGTTTACTGTGTTTTGTTTTAAGGTACAATCACTTGTTAATATGTGTGGGTACCCAGTGACAATTACATCAACAGGACAACTGTTTACAATTAATGTGAACACTTTCACTGCAGTAAGTGTATCAACTGCAATACTATCTTCTTAATCATTAAAAACTTACGGTCAGTAATTTTATATATATCTATAAATGTACCTCTTCTCCTCTGGAAGAACGGTAGGGGGGCTAAAAATGTGAGAAGGGTGTCGAAAGACAGGAAATTAATCCGTTCGTAGCGCAGGCGTATTTTTAAGAAACAAGGAGGTTCCTAAATGTCCCAAATTAACGAAAATACAGCCCCCCCCCAACAATCACGCAACAATCAACAACAATACCGCAACAAAATTTTTTTCGTGGAAGTTTCGAAGGGTTTTAAGAACGTGCGGCAAAATAAATTGGGGACAACGGTAAATCTCCACGAGTAGTCAGCAGCGAGGCTGGTAACAGTCAAGCAAAGCATTATTTCAAAGTAATAATCCAATCATTTTTTAAACTAGACTCAAGAACGGAGTTAGTGGCTCGCTGTTATGGTGCAAATCTTATATTAGGAAATATTAAACAAGACACACAAAAAATTAGGAGAAGCGAAACTGCAGATAAGACCTGCACCCAAATGCAAAAACGTACAGAGCAGCAACATTTAAACAGCAACATTCAACCCCAGTACTGTACTGTACCGTACGCGTAGCAAAAGACGTCAAAAAAGAAATATTTTGTACAAGCAGTAGACGTATGAATATTAAGGAAAATCCATTAAGGGTGGAGGAAAAGATGGTGATAGATGCGTACAGTAATTGAATAATGAAAGTAGGCATGAGTAGAAATATTTTCTTAATATTTTTATATTTTCTGTGTTTCTAGTACTGTAACCAGTTGTACGAGACTAAAGCATTCAATCAATCAAATAGAACATTTAATAATAAAAATAGAAATAATATAACTTTAATACCCGTTAACTAGAATATAAAAGAGAGAGACTCAAGTGAGTTTGTAAGTACAGAAGTCCATAAGTGCAAAGTTCAATAATAATAATAATAATAATAATAATAATAATAATAATAATAATGAAGTTAAATAATAATACTAAATAATATTAATTAAGTTTCAACAAATTACAACCTTCAAACATGTGATTTAGTAAGAGTTACAATAAGATATTATCTAAAAACAGACAGCGAAGTTTCCATTTTAAACTTTAATCATAATCACTAAATATAGTAACATATTTTGGCAACCCTTGAAAATCAATTTTGTTATGAATAAGACAAAGTTAAAACCAGGCCTTCAAATGCCTAAAGTCAAGAGAATCCAAATTAGCCTGCATCAATCAGTCAGCCTGTAAAACCAATTACAATCAGTCTACAAACCATTTAACATTTTGGTAAAATGGTGTTGTACCCTATCAACGTTCTTGATGTCATAGATGATGTAGGGACCACACCAGATTGGCATGATTTAAAACTGGCCAGATGTAAAGATACTCCTCGATGAGATTACACCTCGTAACTTATTCACGAAAGCAGTAAATGATATTTTACGTCTAAAACTATTCCTTCAAAAAGTAACTGATTAAAATCTTAATATACAACACTTCAATTTAACTTTCACAGCTGTCAAACCTACGAACATAAAATTACTAGGAAGAATTAAAGGAGAAATTGTTAAACTGTTGTAACATCAATGCTGTTTTAAAAATTATGTCGGCGAAATTTATGACACCAAAAAATAACATTAAGAATCCTATTATTTTCAGAACTTGGAACTATTCTAACATACCTCATCGTCTTGATACAGTTCAATCCCCAGACGACAACAGACGGAATAGTGAATAACGCAAGCACCAGAAACACGACCAGTTAACTTTGCTGTAAAATCTTGTAATACTACCATCATATTCAGAGATAGTGTCTGGTATAGTTTCAACTAGCCTAATAGACACAAATCACTGTACAAATCAGTGAGGGCGATACAGCAGTGATCTGATGGTGGGCTGGCTTACCAGTTGAAATCCAGATCACATCAGTCGTATGACTCACTACACAAATTGGTAAAGGCAGCATTGCAGCGGCCTGATGATTAACTGGTTTGCGAGTTCAAGTCCATGTGACGTCAATCGTATGAGACGTAAGGTCATAAGATAAGGTTGGCATAACACTGTCTCTAGTGTTATATTTCCGACTTTCTTTAACATAATTGGCACCGATTCAAATTTATTATCTCTATACTTATTTAAGCCTTATTATTAGCAACTCATTTGTATTTCTTCTCTACTGCTTACGGCCGAACACTTTCGGCCAAATAGAGCCTGATCACGCTTGTAATATTCACTACGGGTTCACCGAGTTATTACGGCAGTGGGCGATTTATCGATATATGTAAAGGAAATGTAGCACTGTTAAGTAGTTTTTTTTATTTTCCTCCGGACATTAATCTTCTGATTAATTTGAATAATTCAGTTAGAGTAATAGTTTAGAGAACTTAAATTAAAGATTTCTCTTTCCAGTAAATTGTGGGTTCAACTTACGCAACCCTCATTTGTGATATCTGTAAACCTTGATGTAACTTTTGCATTTTGTACTGCACTACTATTTGGAGGCATGTAGTGGTTGTTTTAAAGTTTGTTCAACTTTGTTGTTACTGGTTTAACATGAATGTTTAATATTCAATTTATAGATTTTAATTACGTAGATATTCATTTTTAGTAACAGCAGTTTGGAATTTTAGAAATATATGTGTAGCTAGCACATACAATTTCAGTCTTGAACTTTGTGTTCGCACGAGTAAACAAAAAAATCATTATTTTAGAAAAATAAATCAAAATAATTTTTTTTTATGTTTTTGTTTCTTTTCTTTGTGTTTCGTCTCTGTGGCACTCCCCGGGCTCTCATTGTGCTATCGCATTGTGGTAAACATGTATTTATTATTACTGGTCACTTTTCGAACAGTTGATGGGGAATTCTGCACTTGTCACATCAGTATTTTGACAAATCGTTGGCATCAGGAAAGTACCTCTGCTTCAAAGATGAATTCAATTCTAACCCAGTTCAGGTTGCCCATCGGCAGGATCCAAGAATGTAAAGCCAGACGTATTCTACAAGCAAGTTCTTGTAACTTTGATACCGCATAACCAAATTGGCGAACAAAAATAACTGCTTCTAGCAACACACATCCTACTTTTAATTAACCTTAAACAGATATAAACGCTACCAAATTTTATTTTCTCACACTTGCATAAAATTAATAATTGCTATCAATCTTTTCTTTTATAATTTGTAAACAATTAACATTTAAGTTTACAATTAAAAATCCCTGAAAACATACATTCCCTTCTTCATTATTAGGAACTTACCTGTGTAACTTCTTTGTTAATCTGCCTTACGTTGATTCAGTGTTAAACAGTATGATAAATACACTATTGAAAAGGAAGATGCACATGAAACGGTAGTTCCCTTTAAATTGTCATTATTACTTGGACACCACCAAGTCTCGTCCAAACGTTCATATTAATTAGGATATTCTTAAATTAGTATTAGGGAACCTAAACGTGAATAATTTTTCCATTTGCTTTGTTGATTAACAGCAGGACAATGCAATGAGTAGTACGAAGTAACGGAATAAAAGGAATAAACTAATGGTTTTTGGTACGAAGTGTTTAGTTTGATTTTGAGTATGATTGCTACCTTAATCGGTTCGCTGGTAACTACCTGAGGTTCATTAGCACTTGGACACAAGCTAGTAATTTGTGTTTATAACACAACACTGAGAAGGAACTGGTAACGTATTATTGCTAGGTAATAGAGATAAAACTTGTTACCTGAAACAACATTACGAGCTACTGTCGTCTATGTGTACAACATTAGATGCAAATGATTTTATCTCATTAGTCCGAAGCTGTTACTAACTACATGTCCATTAAAACCAGGATGAGTACTGCATGAGTACTGCGCTACACAATTGGCTGTTAGGCACTCGGTGCTAACGTTACAAGTAAGTGATGCAGTCATACCAACATTTGATTCCTAGAATAGCTGTTCGTTAAAAGCATATTCGAATACGATATATTCCATTCGAATATTCGCAAAATAAAGTTCTGTTTAATACGTTTTCTAAAATTATTTTTTGTTTGCTGTTCAGGTTTTCCTTTTGGCTTTACGAGTCCCATCCAGCCTGAAATGTGCTTCCTCCTCTTCCCTCCCGACCAACCCAACTGACAATCCGTACGTTTTGGATTGTCACTTGCAAGTGGAGGGAGGGTTGATATCACGGAAGCGCACAGCAGTTCTCCCTACCACATTTAAAAACTAAAGAATGGGGAAGTCAACCAGAGCCATGACAACCAGTTGACAAGCAACCAGCCAACTTAGGTATTTAATGAAAACGGATTTTTTTGTGGGGGGGGGACCCTCAGGCCAAAACGTGTAAAATAAAATTTGAACGAATATTTGAATACTTTTTTGGCGAATATTCGAATATGGTTTTTCCCTAATCGTCCGACCTCTAATTAGCTGGTGCGCAGTGGGGATACGGCTTCAGGTTATATTTACACAGTCATTACTTGCTGTCATTGCAGACACGTTTCGTGCAGGTATCGTGCAGTTTTCGTTTGGATCTTTACTTTGGTCACTTAGGCTGAATTGCGTTAGAATTACCAAGTATGTAATTATGGTGCTGATTATCTGAAAAAAAACAGTAAAAGAAGGATTTTAAAGGCAATACATTTGAAATAATCACAAGACCAAGTCGAAGGTATTTACCGTAGTGAAAGTTTTCCGATTTACTGTAAACAGTTTGCAGACTATAGTAATGTCGATAGGAAAGTCACGCAGAGTGGCAAACAAGGCTGCTATCTAGTTATACAGAAAAAATAGTTAAAATCCCGTTTACGAAACATGAATTACTTAAAATATGAACCCAAATAGTCTTACTTGCAAATTTTCACCAAGGGTCATAAATTGAGGGTTGAAGTCGAGCAGGCACTGTAAACCTAATCTAGCCTGGAAATAAAAATATTAATGATTTTTATTACGCGGGATTTTCTTAACCTGAATCCACTATGTTTACACGACCACTTTAAAGCACTTTGGGTGAAAATGAACGTATTGTGTGCCGCGTCTTCTTCCTGGTTTATGGTGCCACCAGCTTAAGCAATTTCCAGGAGTGGCTCCAGAATTCTGTTATAGGGAGAGCTGCACCAACGTTTTCATACCAAAATTCATTTTCTGCCTATGTACAGGTTATCATAGCTCTCCACTATCTTGTATTAATAAAACCGTTCCGAACTGCAGTTTTTCTTCCCTTCATTAAAGGGCAATTACATCCATTTTGACATGCATGTTTGACTTTTGGATTACTTACACAATAACTAAACAGAAGAATTGCGGTAAGAATACGTTACTTACGTCCAATATAACAATTTAATTACTGCATTACCAAAACACGACACGGAGCCCGCCATTGTTTTGCTGGAACGCTTAGAAATTAATGCCAACAGATGGATCTCTTCGATTTCGACTCGCAGCCGATTGAGATAGCTGTATTGACTGTGAGGAGCTCAAGCGTCTGGCGGCCTTAGCTGGCCGGCAGTGTAGTGGCCAGCTAAGGCCATCAGACACTTGAGCTCCTCACAGTCAATACAGCTATCTCAATCTGCTGCGAGACGAAATCGAAGAGATCCGTCTGTCGGCATTCATTTCTACGCGTTCCAGCAAACAATGGCGACCTCCGTGTCGTGTTTTGGTGATGCAATAATTAAATTGTTATGTCGGATCCAAAAGTCAAACATGCATGTCAAAATGGATCTAATTGCCCTTTAATGAAATGACATCAGAGTTCGAACCTTACAAAAAATAATTTTTTCAAGGTCGGAGGGAGAGGGTACGGCCGCACCACGCAGCATCAATCCCAGGCAATTTCGTTAGGTTTGTAGGAAGGAAGAATGGGATTTTATACTAATCAGGCAATAGTTGACCAACAATACACAGCTGAACATCAACAAATCACCAATGGCAAAACTTAGTGTTGAGGAGCACAAACCTGCAGATGTAGAATTAGGTGGCTTAGAATTCGGAAAGAATTGTTAATTAGGAACACTTGCAAGCACATAGTAATGTTGGTGAAAACCAAGAAAAGATGGCAAACAAATGCCCGGCCCTAACACAGGCTAATTATCTTAGTGTTGTGCAAATTTTCGCTAAATAATTATAAAAGTAAGTGTACATGACAAGACAAAATGCAAATCCTCGCATGAGTTTCATTAGAAACAGGACAGAAAGCGAAGTGGGCTCAATATGTATGACTGAGCAGTAGGATTCCGTCCTTTGGTTTCAATGGTAGTCGGTTCGATTCCCCGCTCAGTCAGTCTGGTATTTTAGTCCAAAAGGCAGCGTAAACAGGTTTGCATCCGTATTTATTAGGGCATTGTAACTGTTAAAAATTTTCTATCGATAAAATTGACGTTCCAACCTGGTAGGCCTATAGAGGAGCGAGAGACACTAACACTATACCTTGAGGGAAAACTGTTCAAACGGTTCACCTTGAACAGGCTTTAGTTGCATTCATTGTCCGAAACCTTTTTTCACGTTTTGTAAAAAAAAAGAAAAAAAACGTACTATGCAGTATGTCTCAGAAGTCCTGAACCAGGTAGGCCTGTATGATATAGGCGTACGGTGTAGGCCTACTCAATGTACGCCTATTCCACATTAGGTCTAAGGTGTATAAATCAGCAAACTTTGAGCAAAATATGCACCTAACGGGAGTAGCAAATGTCTTCCACAATAGGCGTTTACTCGCAGTAAACCCAGAACTCGAAGCCAGGACTTTCCTCTGGGCGTGGTATAGGCCTATACCATATAGTCCTAACTGGTTCAGAACTTCTGAGACTACTGTACAGTGTATTACGTGTTTTCAAAGTACGCTGCAATACTATGAGGACTAGGTCCCACATAAACGTCCTGAAATAAAACAGTAACCCTCTATATAAACCTCTACAACCTCCTATATTACTACGGATTTAATTTCATTGCCCTTACATAGTTTATAGGCCTGCATTTATACATGTAAACAGGTAATTTACCTGGTTACAGATGTCTTCAGCTGCTGAGGTAATTGCGTACATTCTTAAAATCGTCATCATTACACACACACAACGAGCCGTCCAGAACAGTTTTTTTGCCATACTACCAAACGAAAGAAGGCTTAACATTTTATAAAGGCTTAAGCAGAGGTAAATGCCATGAAAAGCTAGTTGAGCAGTTATAATTGCTGCAAAAGTATTTTGAATTGCAGCTGACAGCTCGTACAGTTGCTTGTAGCGAAGACGAATTCCGTGCAAAGGTTTAACAATCGGAGTTGGTGCTGAGGAAAGTATTTCTCTGAGAAGTATGCTCAATCTTGTAAAACACTCAGAGCACAAGCTGGCAACATAAATGAATAAACTGACAGAGAAAAATTCGCTCGCCGAAAACAACACAAGATACAAAAAGTAACCCAATCTTTCGATATTTAGGGGTGACACTCCTGCATAAGTAATCCACGAAAGTGTCATTGCAACGCTTAGGATGAAATGAGGCAGGAAAATTTGTAGATGAAGCATTCGTTTGACGCTGTTTTTGTCAATCAAATCATCAACTTTGTCAAACAAACCAAGAACGTACCGAAATCGGTGTTCGTTGAAGTAGCAATATAAGTATATGACTACAGAAAACAGGAACCATGCAACATTAATTGCAGCCTGAGTAATGAAATCAAAGCTATCTTCTCCTGCGAATTTCAGCGACTGGAACGCAGTTATTATCATCAAACACGTGAAAACAGTTTTATAAATCCAAGCAAACAGCCTGGTACAAAGTCGCTTGTGGTCTAAAGAATAAAGCCTAAAATTCCAAGAACAAAGGCCGAAGATTTTGCCGATAGTAATAATTGGTCGGATAATTTGGTAACTGGCTGAGCAAGGAGGTTTGCTGCGAATTTGACATGGCCTGGATTTTATAAACTGCATGTTGTACATCGTGAGGTAAAATAGCCAACAAACTTACGTCTTGGAAATATTCAAGATTATTTGATTGTAGAAAGCCCTAACCTTGTTTCCACGTAGAAATGCAGCTGTATAATCACCTTGCATGTTTATCTGTTTAGCATTCAAGTGGTAGTTTCAATACTCTTTAAGAGGTACCATGCTGTACGACTTTATGTGAAGAATCAGCCTTTGCAGTGTAATGAAAATCGATTGTGTCCCAACAAAGAATCCAATCAATTACCACGAAAGAAAGATTAAATCTACATTCTTGTTGATGGATGACAGGCAATTTTCTAAATTATCTTGAACACCACTTCGAAGATTAAGCTACGTTTGTATAAGAAAATATTGTCAATGTTAGTGGCGATATAAAATTCATTAATCATTGAATACACTGCAAAAATGGCGTTAGGAGTTGCAAAACGTACATAATCCTAAGATGTAATATAAAAAGACATAATACTATAAGGACGCTCTGTGTCTTACAATGAGGCTTTATGCATTGCAAAGCACAACGTCTACATAGGTAACGTCTATGATCAGACGAATATTTTTAAACGTTGCGTGTATAAACGTCTACAAAAGTAGACGTTGTAAACCAAAACGCCCCTAGATGTTGTAAACCAAAAATCTTTTACGTGTTGTAACCAAAGCATGTAAATGTTGTAAACCAAAATGTCTATAAACAAGTATAGATTAAATGTTGAATACCCTACTTGCCTAAAACATGTAGCATATGAATGACGTCATAAATATTAAGAGTAAACGTTTTTCAGAACAAAATAATAAAATTAACTTTATAAGTTTAAAATAATTGGACTACAGCCCATCTTTGAGGGGGATTTGCAATCTTTGGATGAAAATGTTGTTAACTAAACTGTGGCCATGTTCACAGTTTGGTAAGCTACAACTGCACGTGGACTTTATTGTTCAAAAAGTGTTTTTGTTATTAATTCCCACCTAGTATATCAAACAAAAATCGTAGTTGCAGCCAAACTGCAGCATTTAATGTAAACTTGCTTATGTAAATTTGTATGGTGAATTCATACAAATTTGTGAACACGGTTTTTTTTTTTTTTTGATTCGTGACTTCAGACAATTTTAAATTCATATGCAAAACTTAGTAGCACCCCTTCCACCCAGTGCCACAACTAGCCTTTT
>JAHWFP010175589.1:26526-41604 GCA_023313725.1 Lithobius niger | reverse complement strand
GGTTTGCCATTTGGATCTTCGAAGAGAAGAGAGAAGAAAAGACACTGAGCAGAATAACTCCTGTACGTGTGAGAATTACTGTGTTCTATCTAAACTTTTTTTTAAATGAGATATTGGGTTAAATGTGATACTAAATCCTATTTTAAGCTCTCCAATGTTAGTTTTATAAATTCACTACCAGAAGGGTCTATAAACAAAAGCCCTTTGGTCTATCGAGCAGCCAATAAATCAACTCTCAGAATTATAGTGTTGTAACAGCCATTCAGAGAACATTCCTGGTTGGCGATAGATTTAAATATTAATCTAGACACACGCTAGTGTGTCGCGCCAAGTTAGGCAAAAAAAATCACAACAACCATCACATCAATTCAATTGTCGAGGTTGTAAACCATTATAGCGCGACGCCAAAGCGTCAGCGTCTTATATCCTAGCATAGTTGGGCACATTTTAGGTACTATGGAAAAAAATAATGCGGTACAAAAGCTTAAATTGTGTTGAAATCAAGAGCAATGACCCACCTGACAAAAATTAACTCGTGTAGGAATGCCAGCTAAGCTGCTTTCAATACAAAATGTGACCCTCAATAACGTTGAAGATGTGTTACTACTAGCTAGCTAGTCTGTTCATCCCCATGTTAAATCCCATAGTGGGATTATTCATCGATACAGAGATAACGGGAAGGCTTCCAGCTATGAAATTGGACGAATGGGTGCAGTAGAATACGAACTGCGTACCTTTTATGGTTTGGAGTCTGGGGGCGTAAGGGGGATGGCGTGGGAGGGCGCTTAAGTACGAAAATATTGTTATAACCATTGTTAGTATTGTCGGCATCGTCTCTCATTGGACGGCCAAAATTCGGACAATGAGAACGTGTATACTGAAGTGCGTGCCAAGACACACACTAGTGTATCACGATAAATCTAAACAACGTTGCAAAGAAATTGTATTCACGTCCAATTCACGAAAAATAAACCAACTGTAAAAACAAAGCAAAATAAACAAAGCCAATAACTGGTAAAGAGGCCACTAAGTTGACAGTGGTTCGGCCCTTCAAAGGAGTGATATCACAGGGCTCGAAATGAGCGGTATCGCATCGCAGTTTGTACCACAATTTTGGACATTAGCGATACAAAATCGAAATTTGCGTAGCAATTTAGCGACGCAAGATCATGGTGAAAGAAACTTAAGTTAAAAAATCCTTTTGTATCAGGCCTAGCCCATTTATTATTGAACAAACATCGTGTTCCGTAAAAATCTTAATTCCAATCCCTACTTCAGGGATAGGTTATTTCATATTTGTGTACAACGAGCAAAGAATGAAATTGAACGATGTGCAATCGTTATTTAGGTATTAAAAAAAATGATGCAATTTATACGTCACATAATCGCATGCTCTTGTTCTAGTTGAACCATCAGTTAAAACGAAAACGCTCTTTTACCTGCCAAGAAAAATATATATGTTTCATGAAAACTGCTAACCATTATTTTGTGATTGCTACACAAATTTTTATTTTGCATCGCAATTATGCTACACAGTTTTTTCTGGATATTTCGAGCCCTGTATCACCACACCAAATTTAACTAAATAAAACAAATTACAACAAAATTAAAACCCAACCTAAAACCTATAAAGAGGTGACGAAGTTGAGAATGGTTCGGCTTATAGGGAAAAGGTAGTAGCAAACCAATTATTTTTTTTTTCGTGGCACTTTATTACACATTGCACGGTAGTGGAGTTGAGTCAATACACAATTAAAAAAAAAAAAGGAATGATATATCAAAAACCAAAACTGGTAAAAGGGGCCGCCAAGTTCCGAATGGTTCGGCCCTTCAGAGGAGTGATATCAACACACCAAAACATTCGCCAACTTAATCGCACCGAATAATACTTTGGACGTTAAATGAAAACGTGACTACCGAAAGTAGCAATGTTCTAGTTTTCATTTAACCTTCGAACTATTAGTAGGTGCGATGAACTTGGCAAATGTTTTGGTGTGTCAATATCCCTCCTCTGAAGGGTCGTACCATTCGAAACTTGGCGGCCCCTTTTACCAGTTTTGGTTATTGATACGATAGATTAAACTTGTCACACAGAAAGAGTTTTCCTTCAGTGACTAGCCTCGAGTTTTTGGAACTTTATTTTGAATAAATGAATAAATGAATATTTAATTTGTATTTTAATTTTTAATAACTATTCCGTCCTTTAGTTACGAAAAAATAAATAAAAATGAATAACTAAATTTAAATTTTAAACAATAAAGGCCGATATAAACATTTCTTCTTTGTTTATTCATGATATAAATTACTTGTCTGCACTGCAATATTATTACAGTTGCAAAGTAGAGTATAATATTAATTTTAAATAATTTTAAATAATAATTTTAAATAATAATTTTATTTTTGTAGGCGATTAGTAGAACCAAGTGTGGCATAAACGGAGAATTTTACCACAATCTATATAACTAAGACTAGCGGAGTCGCTCGCTTCGCTCGCTCATGCCGTGTCGTCTCACTACGCTCGAGGAGCTTTCATGCTGCAACTCTTGTGCTGCTGACAGACATTCCACGTCTAAAACGCAAATGGTCAGAGTGCAGTACGCGTTTTTCATAAGGCTTCACTGCATAAACAAATGATAACCATAAATCATTCCAACAGTCTGGCCATCCGAGAGCTACCTGCGCGTCGATCCATAGTTTCCAGTAATTCTTTGATTCCAAGATCATCACAATATCATGTGTGGATTATTTCGACGCAAACTAATTGCAATTATTTCTCACAGTTCGTCCATCACATTCCTAAGCGCACCTGCATTTCATCTACATCATTCAAAACATAAGATTTGTTCGTTTGCACATTTGTAAGTCTTCTCCACCGGAAGTAATCCCCTATGAAGGTGAGAGATGAACGATTGATAGAGAACAAAGCGAGACACACATTGAAAAAGCTTACTTTACATGCAAATCGCTCACTCTGCTCGCTCAATCCACGCACCACCGTGCTTCAGAAACACGAATGTTTGGCACCTTTGGCAAAATACGTCGTTCTTTTAGGTTATTTTTGCGTGCATCCCTTTTCAGATCATCTCGCTTCGCTCGAGGAGGTTTTCATGAACAAACATCATGAGGGTTTAAAAAAAACTTTGACTTTTTTTTCAGGGTTTTAAAATAGGGTTTTTCGTGTTTTTGACGGTCATAATATTAAGTTACAGCGATGAAAATACGCCTATACTGAGCGCAATTTAATTATCTTTCGTTTGGTCCTATACTCCCATGTTTATAGGTACTTTGGTTCCAGAGGAGTAGACGTGTGGCAATGAGCAGTTAACTAACGAATTTTCAGTCTTTATTTTCTCAAATAGCAAGAAATCGGGAAGCGTTTTGAAGGCAATGTCAACTATCCAGTCATGGATCGAACACTCATTTTCCACCAGTCTTTAAGTGACATGCGTGTAGAAAGAAGACAAGAACCGCAGCATCAGCAACAAACACGACAGAAGCAATCCGACGCGTTTGGCTGGCTACATCATTGTCCACTGGACACGTCTTTTAAGGAGAAAGTTTTGCTCCAACTTGTACTTTGTTCCACAGAAGAGCAAATTAAACAAAAACAAACGAGTTATCATGCAGTATCGGAACATCTATCTGCATACGACAACCCGTCTCCTTTAGAAAACTCCAACAAGCGGCTCGAACCATCTGTGCCTGTACAGCGGTAAGCTGAGTCCGAGCATGTAGACTGCTCGATGACGCAAGCCCAGTCTCTTGAGAGGGACAAACCCAACTTCGCATCTGCGCTGTCCAAACACAGAAAGGACCAACGAAGTAGGTAAAGTAAGTAGAGGCGACTCTACCTTAGCTTGGCAGGCAGATGTCACTTTCTAAAGAAGGGGACTTCCACCTCAGGCTTAAGGGCAGTTTCCAGGATTACACAAGAGGATCAGCAGAGTAAGAGGACAACACGCGGACGCAAGCAGAAGAGCATTACCGCCACAAGGATTGCCAAGAAGCCAGATCATTTGCTCCACTCTAGATAGGTCTTCACTACCAGTAAACAACCCCGCAATTCTTGCAATACACGTGCTAAAGCTACAGTGCAGCACCATGCACCAATTTGGATGCGCAAATGCCACAAGAATTTTTGTTAACTTTCCTAATGTCAGAGGCTTATGTTTTGGAAACCATCTTGTCATTAGCGCTACCAGACGTTGAAACACAGTACCACGTTAATAAACCTTTTTCAAGCTTTGAAAATTGTCAGAAACTTTTTTGGAAGATGTATGAGCCTCCAAATTATCTTCAACAACTATGCCAAGAGTTAGAAATCCGATTTATGCACAGAGATGAAACAATTTTGCATGTCATTCAATGTATACAGGCGTACTACGGATACGAGTTTTCTTCTTATCCTGTAAGACAGAGAATTTTCCGGTGATTCCGACAAGCGTAGCACGAAGGTGATCCACGAAGGTAATGGGCTTTATGCCCATACTGGCCCATAAACTATGCCAAAGCATGCGAAAAAGATGCGTTCCAAAAAATCCCTATATGAGGACATCTTAACACACCACACTCGGTAACTTGTTTCATTAGGGTCAAGAACTGAACTCGTCCAGGACTACGAGTATCCATTTTCTGCCTCACTTGGTTACCAGTAATGGCCCAATGACATGCATGGATACTCTGGCAATCTGGTGCAATGGCCATTTATCGTCAACCTACACCTCCCAGCTTTATTCCAAACTCGTAAATCCAGTGAGGTCTCAGTTACCTTTACACGTTCCACCTTACAACCAGCCAGTAAAACAGGACTTTCGCTTTCATCCTCGTACATCCTGGAGTGTCCGTTCTTTGAAGGTCTAGTATCTACCTGGCCAATCTCCCTGAACTGTTTTAAGGACTTCAGAAAAGAGAGCCGAGTAGTCAGTTTCGAGGAGAAAAGGTGCATTTTCAATATGAGGTCTGAAATGTTTAACGGCAAATATCACTGTACCTCCGATGCAAGCTCCAAAACCTTGCACTTTTTCTCACATTCTATCAGTCTCCTGCCAGCAAATGTAGAGTTCGTATTTGGAGATGCATCCAAAGAGCTGTTCTACAGCAACAAACCAAAACTATATTCATTATAATGAATTAATTTCCCACCAAAGCCACAGATCAAAGTTTTAGCCACGGGCAAGGTGGGTTAGTATTTTATGAATTATATTTTCTTAGAATTGAACCCTCAAGCCCACCCGCGTGACATTGAAACCCTCCAGGCTAGATGCTATGATGACAACACAGAAACGGACCTATGGATAGACAACAGACCAAGGCTCCCGACCGAAGACCAGGAACCAGGAAAAACCCCTTTGTTTACATTGGCCAACGAGCGTGTTAGGTTCTTTACAGGTGTGCTTGCTTGTTTTTGAGATGAGAGAAGGAAAGAGCGACGAGAAAGGAACAGTGATGTGATTACGTTTTGTTTCATTTTTTCTGAGTGATTACGATTCTTTTGGAAAAGAGACTCAACACTGCGGAAGTGCTGGCTTGTCCCTTTGAATGTAATTTAACTTGTGGGGAAGCTAGCTAGCTTTGGACAATCAACTCAAGTTATTATGTAAGTGTGTAGTCTCTATTGTTATACAAAATGGAACTGAGTAACGTATTGAATCTGAAATGTAAATGTAGTAGCGTGGCACCTTGGTTATACTGATGTTATATATCTTGTTCTAAAACAGGAAATTATAAAGAAAGAGAGGTGGAAGTGATTGCCGAATGTAATGGAGTTTGAATAATTATTGTTATTATGTTGCATCAAAAGACTCAATAGAGAACTGTGTTGTGCTACATCGAAGTATGGAAGTTTAGTATATGTTTAGTGTTAAATTTGTAAATAGTGAAGCCGTAGTGAATCTTGGTAATCAAAGCTAATCGTATGTGCGTGGTCTTCCTCAATATAAAGAACGCACCTGCAACATTGCTATTTATGTATTTGGTTCCATATTTCTCACACGTTAAAACAATAACATTAGAGCCCCCGAGTTAAGATTTTACACTGGTTTTGGCATTTTACGCTGGTGTCAGAGGTGGGATTCAAACCCATGCCCACATTCATGGAGGCAATTGGTACAAGGCCACGTCCTTCGACATGTAGAGAAATTGCAGCTCCTTAACTGGAAATTAAGGCATCTGAAGAGCTTATTCAGATCAGGAAGTGCCAAAACGCAGTTTGCTAGACTTCTTGTAGTTGCTGTACAAAATCAGACTGTATTTTGCCACACTCAGGGTGCATTTTCCTTCAGGAGTTCATAAAGAGGGGCTGCTTTGATATGGAAATCTTTAATGTAAGCTCCATAAAAGCCAATCATCTCAAGAAATCTACGCAAGCTCATTATGTTACATGGTTCCCTCAGACTCTGGTGACAACTCTTGGGGTTGGATACGTGCCCCAAGTAGGACATTTTATGGGCAAAAAAAGTGTACCTTTTTCAGATTTACTGTTAGTCCTGTTTTGCCCAGTCAACCCAGTACATGTGAAATATGATTTAAGTGACTTTGGTAATCTGTGAATATATTACCGACTCGTCAATGGCAATCATAGAGAGGCTGCAAAGAGTGTAGCCCAATGCCATGTGCATAAGCCCCGCAAAGGATGGTGGTCCATTCAATAGCTCTTATGGCATATTGTTGAACTGCCGTGACCCCATCCGACATCGAAAACAGGTGTATTTCTTGCTCTTGGTTTTCATCCCGATCTGCAAAAAGCCTGATTTCATGTCTAGGATTGTAAACCACTTCGCCTTGTCTAGCAAGGAAAATACTTGGGAGCCGGTACCCTCTCAGGTCGCACCTTCCGTGAAATCGTTGGTTTTGTCCCCGTGCTGACCTGCACCGCCTCGTTCTTCGTGGGTTAGTATCCCTATGGAACTTTGCTCTAAGTGGTAGCTGGAGCATAGTTTTGCCATGACAATCGAGGTTCTACAGACAGGGATGGGTTTGGAGGTGGCCGGTAAGTTCTCTGTTGTAGCATGAACTAACTTACATGCGCCTATTCCCTCACCAATCCTCGTACGGACTCAAATTTGCGATTGCAGACGTGCTGCTTGTAGCCTGGGTGCATTTTGGCCAAAATGTGCAAAATCTTTTCAAATTCAGGTGCATCCGGCAACAAGCGGACGTAAAACCTGTATATTACTTAGGCATGACTTCAGAAAGGTTCGTCATAGGCTTGAGTTCTTTGCTTGAGGTCACGTTTTAAGTTTTCCTCATAATTTGGGCCTTCGTATTCCGAACGAAATTCATACTCAGACGTGTCCCAGTCCCAAAGGGGATCCAGAAACCTGATCCATCACTCAGTGTCGCCTTGTAGGGCAAGTGGAATGATAATGGTCTTCATCACATAACCTTCTGGCAAGTTCAATGCTATACCGTATTTCGGCAGTGCATCTAAAAATTCTGCTGGTGATTTTTCGTCCCCATGTCCAGTGAAAGTGGGCATGACAACATTTGGCAGCCTTACACTGAAACCTTGGCAGAAATCCAGAGTTTGGCCTACCCACGAAGAATCACCCCTATGAACCACGATCATAATTAGGCCTAGTCCGACTATGAATATTTCTATCCTCGGTCATTCTAACCCTACTTGGTGGCAGACTGCTGACATGCGGAGGTTCATCGTGTCTCCTCATGTTAACATCCGGTTCCTGCTCGACCAGCTGCCACCACTTTACATGGCCACCGCACGATCTCCTATTCACTCGATCCATGCTAGCTCATGGATAACGTGAATGAGGATGTCATGGCATCTCATCGTCCTTACCGAACGTGTTAAGCATCTGTTAGAGACAAACGGTGTGGAGTGTACTGTATTGGTCTCGTGATGTTTTTGAATATTATGAGGTTGCGCTTCGTCATTCTATCCTTCTGATTTGTCTTGGTTCTTAAGTCGGTTTCTAGCTGCTCATATACTTTGTCTCGGAAATATGCAGGTGTTGGGCAAGAATCAGCCCAATGCTGGAAATCTGCGGAGTTCGATTCCCTGTTCGCTTATTTTCTACATCTGAACGTTCCGTTCCATTCTTGGTAAAGACAAGCTTTGTTCATTTGAAGTCAGAGAATTATGGTCCGAAAATAAATCTGTCTTCACCTCAAGAGAGGTTAAGATCTTCTCCATTTTCCTCGACTGGGTCAATATCTCTATCATCCTCAGTTCTTGCCCGTTTTCGTACGTTTCATTTTTCAAGATTCTGCACTATTTGAGGCCATGGAGGTAAAATAGCATTGTTGTCCGCCATTACTGGCCACAAGCATCCACTATTGTATTTTCATTATAAAGAACTTATTGCTTCACAACTTGGGACTTCCTGACAATGCTATTGCTGAGTCTTTTTAGGCAAAACAAAGCTTGAGAAAAAGTTGTGTTGGGTAAACCTTTTAAAAAAAAAACTTCTTGCGCAACCTGACAATGCTGGGCCTTGTTAGCCAGAACAAAGCTTGGAAGATGGCAGCGTTGAATTTTATCTTTAAAGTGTTTCGAGCCAAAAATGTTTATTTTTCAGTTCCACTTAACTTTGAAACTGTTTACCTTTCCAGCGCAGAATCAACTTTTAAGTTTATTAACCTGATAGCTTTTCAAGTTGTAGACTAAGCAGCCTAAACTTGTGGTATCAAGTTCTCAACTTGTAATCAAAGAGTGCACTCCTTCACTTTTTAATTCTTGCAATCTACGAAATTACAGTTTTTATTCGCCACAGCGAAGATTTGCAAGTTCTTTTTATTTTTCCTAAGGCCACCATCTTACCAGTGAATGAATTTTCGTAAAAATCGGTTGTATTAATTTCTTGTTTTCGTCATTCTCCTCACCGGTCGTAAAATGAATTAGAAAAAAAAAAAAACTGTTTTCGCTATTTTCACAATTTTTCTATCCCGAAGGTTTGGATTTGTGAATTGTCTATTCCGAAGGTTTACATATGATAACAGCCCCCTCCCCCCTCAAAAGATGTGACAGTTACATGTAACAAGACTTCAAGATTTCAAGTTTTCGCTCAATCTCCATCTAAGTCCTGTCACCACTACCAGGCTAGGGGACGTTCTGATGGTGACAGGACTTAGATTGAGCTAGGGGACGTTGTAACAAGTATCGCACATTAGGCAGCAGTGTCAGTGTTAGCTGAGCTAACCCTAGTAGTCCCAATAGTCCTGAATGATTAGGCCAAAACCGCAACACCAACTGAAGATCTACTGTCACACTCATCGTATTTATACGTGTCTGAACTCCCACTCACACCAACGAAATACGCCAATGTTAACGGGCCGTGTGTACAAATCAGTTTAAACTGGTTAAGCAATAAAGCACACTCCCTTCATCGCAACTAGCATTCGGCCAACAGCTGTGTTGGCACCTATTGAGTGCTCCGTCGCTGCACCTCATAGCAAGGGGCATTGCGAAGTGTTGGCTTCATGGTGGCCACTGTATTTCATGTAAAAGCCGAAATACCATAAACATGGCAGTAAATTTCTATAAACAACCACTTGACGAGCTGACAGATGAAAGGAAGCATTACGATTTAATATTGAAAGTAAGTAGAAGAGCAGGAGTTATGCAATAAAACTGACATTTTATTAAGACCAATATTATTACTGAAACAAATAATTCCGAATAGAAATGTAAAAGATCAGATGCTTATGCAAAAAAAAAAAAAAAAAAAGTGGAAGAAAAATTAATAAAAAATGGAATGGGTTGGGATCAGAGTAGGATGATTTAAATCAATTTGATTTAAATCACTGACTTTAATCACGATTTAAATATAAACAAATAACAATGATTTAAATCAACTTTATTTTAAGTGGGCAGTTTACCTGTGACGTTAAGTGAAACCAACTTATTTAGTTACTTAGTAGCCAGAGGTGTGTTAAAATTCTGTTAGGAATTGAACGCACACGCTAGATCCGACAAGTACATGTAGTGGCAAAGGTTGCCTAAGTTGATTCCTCATGAAACTCTACAGCCTTATAGATGCCTTTTCATCAATAAATATGCTGTTCATTCTTCAGAAAGGTTTTAACATGCTATACGTCTTCGTACGTACCTAACTGGGCAGAACGGGTATAGGGTATGATGCTTGAGTGCATACCTTCCTCCAACTTCCCTCAAATGTAGCTTATGTTTCCCAGTTGTCTCCACCACCTCTTAGATATACGCTGCAGTTTTGCCCAATACCGTACTCGCAGGGTAACTATCCACAGGCGACAACAGATGACGCCCCCTGCTTGCACTATCGATGCGTCATGCACCCAGTGGCTGTACCACAAAGTAATGATAATGTAGACAGTTATTTAAATAGCCTTCAGTACGAAACAAGAAATGATTTTCGTGATTTTAATTCAACTAGGCTACTGCTGATTGTAAATGTAAATTCACTTTAAATTAGGTTTATTTTTAGCCGTAGAAAAATCAAAGTCTACATAACTCTTCGTACATAGCCTATGCAACAAGTAAATACACAATCAAGATTTTAATGGCAATCTAGTGGTATTGTTTTGTGTGGTGCTTGTTACAGAAAATATAACTAATTATTATTTAGTTTGAAAAAAAAAACTATTTAAATCATAAAAATCTGATTTAAACCAAATAAATCAGATTTTTTTTTCTTCCAACCCTGATTGGGTTAATGGTTGACTAAAAAAAAATTCCTCAACCTTGGTAAAATTACAGGCAGCCTGTACTTAGTGTAACTTCCAAAGCTTCGCAAAACTTGGAGAGGGTTAATAGCATTCGCATGTTTCCTTATGTAATTTTTGCATTTTGCCTTTGGATGCACTGTGTTCACATAATGAAATCCTCTTTGCATTTCCTAGTGTTAAAATAGTTCATGGAAACTACGTTGGAATTTTGAAAAAAAATTTCAGCTATATTCTGGCCAACCGATTATACATATTATGAGTAATTTGCTTAACACGAAGAGAAATTTGGATTAAACAACAACAAAAAAAACACACACCCCACCAAGCTACGCTGTCAAACAAAGAGAGTAATGAGCTATAGTTTTATGATTTATTAACATTTAAAAACAAGCCGGGACCCAGGTGCCACTGTTAGCGAGCAATGTTTTCACACTTAGGCATAGCATCCAAACTATAGTTACGGAATTCGCCACCAGATGTCGGGCTAAAAGAAAATATTCACCAGATGTTGTTCGGTTGGATGGAGTGGAGTTTGAAAACAGGAAACCTCGACACTTTGCTTTGCTCTGCTAATTAACAAGACACATGCAGTATTCCTTCACTCATTCGCTTCTATTTCCGTAACAATCTATTTTAAGTTACTGTTTTTGTTTATTGCAATAATGACAACTGGACTACATATTGTACTCAACAGATTGCATTCAATGTCAATATGAAATGGCGCAGAGATACTTTTTCAGCACTCGATTATTTTTTAAACGAAACCCGTGTTACACGTCCCATTGTGTAAATCAAATTTTTTTTATAAAAGGTAAGTTATTTTTCACCATAATAAATACTGAAAACGGGCAATATCGGTGACATTTCAAGCATTCAAATTCATTACAATATGACACCCATTGTGAAAATTTAAAGTTGCTCCTTTAAAACTTTCTTTAAAATCTGTAGTTTCGGCGGTACATTTTTGTTTACTTGTAGGAGATGGTTAGTTTCCATGTAAAATGTCGGATGCATCGACAAAGGCACCCGGAGGCAGCAAACCAACAACAGGAAGGGGGGGGGGGGGCTTTTTTAGAAGAATTTTTTTTTGGACGTGCCTTATATTGGCCTAATCAGTGTTAGGAACATCGGAAAAAAAAAAAGGCGTAAGGGAGGTGGGGGTGGATTCAACCCCAATAGCCCCAATGTACAGGCGCCCTTGCGTACCGACTTCCGACACAACCGTCTCAACCATATTACGTGATTTCTTTCGAAATATCTCCATCATTCGACAAATCAAACAAATCCTCGAATACCAAATTCGAAGACATAATTGAACACTATACATAAAACTAAACGTTTTTTTTCCTTTCCGCCTTGCATTGTTGGACTACTCCGTGCACTACATCATTCGGGGAATCAGCACTCGGGAATCAGGCGATAATCTATACAAGCAAACCCGATTGAATACACCCCTACTCACGAATAGAATGACTGTCATCACGTCTTATTTAACTTATACAACGAATTCATTGTTGTAGCCGTCCAACAATGAAATCGTTTGCCGTGCAGTCTTATTAACATGGAGACCACACGCCACGGAACTGAAAAACCACAGAAATACAGGGTGAACCAAAATTATGTACCCATTGTGGAGCTCTGCTTTGTTTGAAAGCAACAATGGCCACGCGTGTAACAATGTCCTTTCCAGCATGAGCATACAATGGAAAACCTGCAATGATTTTTTTTTGGAATACACCACCTCCCTTAGCTAACGTCTCATTCTAGAAAGGGCATTGTTACAAGCATGGTCCTTGTTGCTTTCTAACAAAGCAGAGCTCAAGAATGGGCACATAATTTTGGTTCACCCTGTATATGTTGGAAGCCCCATATGCAGTGCCTGTGGGTTCTTCGTAATAACGTCAGGCCAAAACTAGTCAACAGAATTTAATGAATTTTGTATGTTGACCAAGTACAATGCGAAGAGTATCTTTTTTTTTAAATAGAAAATAGGGTAAATTTTTTTGGGGAGGAACGGGGGGAGGGGGAGAAATTGAGGCTTAAAGGGACACCCGGCCTGCCTTATAACATACCGCCTGCCTCATCACAGCCACGCGGAGATCGCCAACCGCGCATTTACATTGCTAAGGTTGGCTGGGGTGTAGTTGATGTCTCGGTTGGCTTTGGGAAGTACACGGAACAGCGTCCACTTAAAGATTGTGTCGTCACAAACCGGAATGATTCTCGTATTTTAACATCACAATTTATAAGGCACTAGCCTAGAAAATTTTTTTGGTTCGGCGATCTATTGGAATAATTAATTTTAATTTTTACCGCATTAGTCTTTTAGGTTTTTGATCTCATGGTAATTATTAGAAAATTAGTACATGCACACATAGAGATGAAACGTCATGATTATTGTAAGTGCGCAATGCATGATATACTGCGGGATGCAGTAAATAAAGTTAACAATTATTCAACAGAAAATCTCGTAGACGCCATATTTTAAAATGGGATTTTTACCGAGGGATTGACTAACGGTAAGGAAATAGACCGTTGGGGCCGTATTTGATGTGGTGTCGAGAAAAATGGCGCTGGGAGGTATATCCCTTTAATGGCGCGTCGACAACTAGGTCATTAATGCCAACCTCAGTCACAGAGCCATGATCCGGGATGCCACGCGCCACACATTACAGAGATGTTAACCAAACCTAAAATCTACATCTAATTGTATATCTGTACCTCCTGAAAAAATTGAATAACCCCGGACAGGAGACAGATCATCGCCCAACTGACACGCTATGTATAGCAAAAGTTGGAAACAGCGACGAACACTATTAAAATCATCACAATCATAAGAACGTGACGGACCGTGGGCCTTGTATAATTTGGCCCGTAAATTAAGGAAATTTTATTGGAAATTGTTAAAGACCAATTGTTATAAAATGTTATGGTGTGCGTAAAATTATAATAGCGTGTTGTTGTTTGTTTGGGGACCACGAACCCAAATTGGGTTATTAGCACCACGACGATGAGATGGACAATTTAGCTGAAAAAATCCAAGTGGAAATCCCAAGATCTTTGAGTCTTTGACGTGCCACAATCAACATGACCACGAGGTACCACAGGACTATTCTTCTCCCGAATATGCCAGGGGGTGACTGAGGCAGGATCAAACCCGGACCTTCCGGGCAGAAAACGGTCGTGTAATAACTCCAAAATACCAGTGTTACCTGGTTGATTTTGGTTTCTATTGCCTGTTGAAAATATACATTACCTTTTATATAGCATTCTCCTTCTCAAAATGCTGTTCAATCTAGAGAAATTAAATCGAAGATATCCTTCCGGTTCGCTAGCTACTGCGCAGCAGCCTCCTTCGTATAAAAGTCGAAGCAGAGGGGCAAGGCTAACATTTTCGAACCTTATTGTGTCCAGATGGCGACAAGAGGAAAGGAGGGCGGGACAAAGGTAATGTATATTTTCAACAGGGAATAGAAATCAAAATCAACCAGGTAACACTGGAAGTTTGAAGTTTCTAGTTGCCTTGAAAATATCCCTTACCTTTTTTATAGCAATCCCATAGACTCTGTCAAGACGACGGGCACCATCTCATTCAAGTTCCCTCAGGTAGAGACCAGTTCCCTACACAGAATATCCAAGTGTGCAAAGGGGCAAAGTACTCATCAAGCCGCAACAAAAGGTCCGATTCCGTACCGTTCAGCAGCGTGAAGAGACGTGTCTCGGAGGAAGTGAAAGATAAAAACTGTCAGACAATGTCAGGACGTTGCCTCCAAGATGTTGGTAATAGGAACACAACTGTGAAACGCCCAAGTGCAGGTGCAGGTGGAACGTATTTCATGGGTTGTGACTTGGGTGTCCCCTGTAGCACAGCTAACGGTAGGTGCCTTGCAGGCTTCTGTCCTGAACCAAGTGACAAGCATGTGGACCGAGGCTAAGCCTATTGTGTTAGTGAACGGTAAGAGTAGTTGAGTTCGGCTACGATGAACAGGCATGGGGGCCTCGAGGTAGAGACGCAGCTCACAAAGGCTTGTCGTGAAGGATGTTGGAAGAGGGGGGTGATGAGAAAGGTTTTTGTCCGTTCTTCCGGTTTTTGGATTTCGGCCCTGAAAGTTGCCCCTGGGTTTGGCATACCCTTGGTGTAGGTATCTAAGAAGAAACAATCTGCAGTAGTAGTCGAGAGTGCTTGAGGCTCTTAACCTGAGGCAGGCGGCCAGTGCTACTAGGAAGCAGGAGTCCTAGTGAGGTGACTGAGTCGAGATGAATCCGTTGTATACATAAGGTGGAGATAGGAGCGCTGTGAGCACAATGGAGAGGTCCTAACTTTGAAGCTGCCTGTGGAGTTAAGGTTGTCGGTCTGGAAGGAGTGGTTCAGTGATTGAGAATGTCAGGAAACGGAGTAACTCTGGTCTGGGTGGG
>JAHWFP010175589.1:0-15751 GCA_023313725.1 Lithobius niger | reverse complement strand
CTTGTGTTTGTGCCAGTCACTTGAAAAAAAAAAAAAAACAACTCTTGGCACAGTGCCATTTCATACCAACCTGCCAATTTTCAACAACCTATAGGTTGAATAGTCTTTCTCTGCAATCTTGTTCTGTAGCAACTCTTAGCACATCCACATGCTAGTTAGCATGTGAATGTGTTAGGAGTTGCTACAGAACAAGATTGCAGAAACTATTCGTCCAAGCTAGTTGAAAATTGGCAGAATTGGTATGAAATGGCATTCTGCCCTAGCGTTTTTTTTGTTTTTTTTCACGGTACAGCTTAATCGATTTCTTGATTATGCAATAAATAGTTTATTTTTAATCTCTTTTATCCCACCAATTTGGAACAGTTCAATGGAGATTTCATTAAAGACAGTAGGAATTTTATATGTTTATTCGTTTGCCATAATGATTCTTGGCAAAAGGCACTTCATATCGATACGTGGTTTTTCTGAAATAATTATACTTTAGATCTGAGCTTAATTTTGTGGTCACAATTAAAATAGTTTTCCAGAACCACAACAAAATCTCACGTTGTTTAATTTTGAGAGTTTTTGTTTCCCTGTATATTTTGTTTAGTACATTTAATACACAGAACCGCGAGATGCAGAGAGGCTACATGTAAGGGTGCATTAAAAAAAATGCGTAAAATCAGTAAAACAAGGAAAATCCGTGTGAGGTAGTGGTACTAAAATAAAAACTACTATAAATAAAATGTAGTGCTTCCAAGGAACGCTAAAAGATTAAAACATGCTACGAATTAGAATGATATTCCTTGAGCAAAATCCACGTGCCAGGGCCACTAATCTCAGAGGTGCTACCGGCTCAGCCTAATTATCTTGTACTCTCGAGTAGAGTATGATGATGACGTATTTTTATTGTATTTTATGGTTAGCATGCAGAATGGTTGACGTCCAATATAAAAAATTACAGCCATTTCGCACAGATCATTTTTTGTTATAGTTTTATTGTATTAAATGCACATAACTTACTCCAGCAGTATTTAAATTGTGTTTAGCATAGAAGTGGTCAGGAAAGGGTAACAATACACTTGGTAAAATACATCAAAAAAATAGCAGGGGCACCTGGTTAATTTTGGTTTCTATTGCCTAACCGACAATATACGTTACCTGCAATTTATAGCATTCCTTCCTATAATGCAATCTTCCGTAGAGAAGAAGTTGTTGGCTTCACTGCCAGCTCGGTAGCTTATCCTACTGCGCATGCGTGACACAGTCCTCCTACAAAAAGGTCGGCGTTGGACCTGGTTTCATCATTCCTGCCTCTCAATTGTTACTATGGTAACTCGAGACGGGAGGTAGGGCGGGTACAGGTAATGTATATTTTCGGTTAGGCAATAGAAACCAAAATTGACCAGGTACCCCTGGTATTTTGATGTTTCCATTATTATGCTGACGAAAAATACATTACCTGCAATTTATAGCATTCCAGCAGACCTCGTCACCGATGGCAGTGGGACCATAGTTAACAGGTGTTCTAGCTATGAGTTGGCTGCCCCAGAATCAACGGGCTCTTGAGAACCTACCTGAAACGACGGGAACACAGAAATAAGAATGGACGAAGGAAGTTTCTCACGAGTCCAGAACGTCAAGAGCACCAAAGGTGTTGTCCCATCGTCTTGGTCCATGTACTCCAGAATGTCCGACTTCGAATGAAGAGGGAAGGGATGAAGGGGGATTATCCAATGTTCGCTGTATCGAGATACAACATTCATTCGATAAGGAGAAACACCGGCCCAGGGGCCATCGTAGATGCTTACATGGTCAAGGGGTGAAGAATAAACAGCAACCGAACATGTAGCTGGATTACCTTCAATGGTCATAAAGCGAAGCGACATCTGCTACAAGAACCAGTGAACGAACGGCGGACGGATGACTTGAGGTATCAGGTACATGTGGTTGTGGTTGTGGAGACAATGAAGCAGGAGAACAGACGGGCGAAAGGTCAAAGCGGTCGCAGCGACGGCCACATGTCCAGTCGATGGTCAAGACGAACGGAGAAAAAGGGTCACAAGCAGGCCGAAGCCGCAATGTGACCTCCGAAGGGATGACCCGTGGTTGAAGACTGCAGGCCGAGGATGCCACCGGTCACGCCGGATATTCAAAATCCAGAAGTTGGGGAAAGCAGCCACGCAGCGTGACGGCCTAGGGAAGAAAAATGAAACCAGAAAAATGAAATGAAAATGAATAGGAGGACTGTGTCACGCACGCGCAGTAGGATAAGCTACCGAGCTGGCACGGAAGCCAACAACTTCTCTACGGAAGATTGCATTAGAGGAAGGAATGCTATAAATTGTAGGTAATGTAAATTTACGTTGGCATATAGAAAACGATTTTGCTCTACAAGCAGTAAATTTCTGCATCCTTTCCCAATTCCTTCCGAATCAAGCTTTTTTTTGGGGGTGGGGGGGGGGGGGCGAGACAAAGGGACAGTTTTTCCCGTGGGCAACATGTGGCAGAGTTACGCCACAGCACCCCTTTCTTACTAAGTTCGCCTAAGCCATGATTAATGACATGTCTTACTGTTACCAACAAATTAAGTAGTTTGACAGCTACGAAAGCCTGAACTTGCATCGAATGTCGACTGCCATTGGCCCTAAGCCCCCTCAATAAATAGCTAATGCGTGTCTTTGGCCGTAATCTACCGCATGATGGCAATGTAGTGTTTCCCAATGATCTCCAGGCGTGAGGTTTACCGCAACGTTAGCGGATATCTAAGAATAACACAAGTCGGGATTACAATTTATTTCGCTTTTACCACTCTTTATCGCACTTTGGTTTTGAGCCAACGTATATTACACAGGACAGGATTAGCCAAGACCTTTTGCCACAGCCATGTCGTCCACCAGGAAGAATAAAAGATTAATGGCACTTTAATGCCCTTTTTTTATGGACCAGCTTAACCTTTTCAAGCCGTCAAATGATGCGTCGTCGTAAGGTTATCGCAAAGGCGAGCACAATGCACGACGTCAACTGCCAGGTGAAAATTCAAACTCTCCGGGATGGAAGATGTACACTATAACCTGCGACGCAACAACGGATGTATGAAATGTGTGAGGTGATCTAACGAAAAGTTAAGATTTAACACTTCCATGCCATAGGAAGGTGATGGCGAATGAGAAAGGAAGCATGGGCTGACACTATAGTATATACTCTTCTAACTTTATACATCTTAAAAACAGTATTTCTGCCCTCACATAGCGACCGTCTTCAGGCATAAAAACACCGTAAGTTACCAGTGAACATACCTAAACACTAAGCCGCCGCCAATTTCCCTACAGAAAGTAAAATTTTATAATAAAAACTAACGCGGTATCTGATCGCCTTGAAACCTCTAAGTTTCGTTCTTGGTTAATGGAAACAGTTTTGACAAACACTTTCTCTCGTAATAGTTAGTGTTACAACGGTCCAAGAATTTCATTTCTATGTTTCAGTATGAAAGCAGTAACTTTTAGCTTTTATGCCTGAACACGGCCTCTGCGTTAGAGCAGAAACGTTGCTTTTTTTAAGATAAATAAAGTCGGTTTTAGTTGACCACTCATTAATTCTTACCTCCTTCTACCCGACTTGACAAAAGACATTAGCCCCAAATTTCACATTACAGACAAAAAAAAAAAAGAAAAAAAAAAAAAGAAATAGAAACGCTGTCCACCATTGCCATGACACATTAATGGTTTCTGCTACAGCAAAAAGAACTGGTAATGGTCACACATAAAAATTATTTTGCTAGAATCTTGGAAATCTTTTGCCGTCTGCCGTTTTACTGCATTAGAGGAAAATAAGGATCCATTAACACTGCATCAGTAATTCGATGTGTCGTATGGTAGAGTAATACTGGGGAAAGGCCAGACATACCAACAAGACACTACTATAACATCTGAATGCGTGGTGTACTGAAAGGTATATACTGCACATAAATCGTCTACTAACTTTTGCTACAACAATATGGAAAATAAGCCAGAATCTTGTGTGCGATCACTGTTGCTTTACAGTTTCCTGTCCCCTTCTTTCTGTTTCATCAGGCTTTTACATCGTTTTAACCCTTTACAGCCTGGCGTCCCTTTAAAAGGACGGCTACTGAACGGCAAAAAACTAAGTTCCAACGCGCAACGCGAGCTTTATGAGGGGTCCCCGGGGACCCCGAGTAAAGCGAGCTGCAACAGCCCAGTGGTCAGCGTCCTCGTCTGCAAACCAAGTGAATGCCGGATCGAATCCCGCGACCGACCCAACAGTTTGGCATGGGCATTAAAGGGTTAATAACTCTTTTTCTCCTCCCCATTCCAAGCTACAATAACCCTTTACAGCCAGGCGTCCCTTTAAAAGGACGGCTACTGAACGGCAAAAAACTAAGTCCCAACGCGAGCTTTATGAGGGGTCCCCGGGGCAGCAAATTCAGCACTGTGAATTAGTAGGTGGGGGTTACGTATAAGGTTGATTACTTGAAATTTATTTACTCTTTTTAGGTGTACTAACAAACGATATAACATACCACACGAAAATAAATTGGGACAAAGTCCACATTTAAATGTAACACTGTAATTTCATGTGGCCATTTTTTCATTTCATTTCATTCAGTATCGTTTTATATAAGGAAATACAGCACTTTAAAAGCGGACCAAACTTCTTTATCGATGACGTCACAACAGCGAACGATGCCAAAATTTCCCGAATGCTAGCCTCTGATCAACCCTCGACCACCATTTTCCCCAAAGTTGAAAAGGTGGCAGGCCACCGCCATTTTTGCTAAAACTGCTTTAAGAGCACACCTATGCACCTACGTCACTACCATTCTGTATATTATGGCCGACGGTTTCATGTTAAAAGACCTCGTTAAAGGTTAGAACTTTGGATTTACGAATTACTAAATCTGTAAAACACGCTGTGATTTGACCTTCTAACCTGCAAACCACCCACGCTTTCGTTTGATTTCGTCGGATCAGAAGTGAATAAACTTGTCTAGTTTTTGAGGAGATGTGGCCGACTCGTTTGCATGCGGATCGTTTTTCTGCACAATCGTATTAACTCGACGTGATAAAAGGCCAGGGATAATTTCCTTAGAAAGTTTTTGTTTTCCTGTCTTAGTGTCTTACCAAAGTTGGGCCGATCGTGCAACGCAAAATTATTTATAAAAGTGCAGTACAAAAAGTTTCTTTGATCAGTTTTTAGCAATTAATTGATACAAACGAGGCAGAACCAAAACACTGAACAATTTTAGACGATTTAAAGTAATATTTTTTCTAATTTGACTACACTTTTGCTTAAAAGTGCTTTAAGATTTATCACTTGCTAAAATAACATAAAAACATTCAGTCACGCTCTCTAATAGCGAGTATATTGTCAATAACTCGCATACTGTGAGGCATGATTTTGCTTTATAGCTTTTCAACAATTCCCGTTCCGAAAGGTCATGTGTAGTTTCGATGTAGCCAATCCTTCGGAGCCCTTGGACGCCATCAACTTCATTACATGCAAGGAAACAAACCCTGTCATAGTTGTCATACTTTGTTTATTTGTCTTCTTAACTGCAGTTTCATTTCTCTTCGTTCAACTAATTATAATGCAAGCTAAACGGTAGCCATATTGATTATTGACATAAAGAAAACAATTCCTTCTGAGGAATCGTTCGGCACGGTGATTTCTAAAACCTAATGCTAGCTTTCGACAGGTGGTATACATTCGATCAGGTCAGGGATCAGAGGTCTGCCTGTAGCGTTTTTTTTTTCTGCCTGTCAATAACGCATTTTATCTTTATTAATGTACGAACTAGGCACGTAATTGAGTTCTGAGGATTACAATTACTCAGCTGAGCGATGTACGCTGTAATCCATTAGTTTCCAGTGAAGCGAGCGAACGAATCCAACACCAATCTTTATGAACGCATCTCGACAGCTCTGCCACCACGTTCGAGATTTGCTATAAAAATAATAAAAGACGTGACCACGTTGTTTCAAAACGTACGAAACTGGCAATAATAGTTTTTTTTTTACCATTTATCATTATTTTCTGTATTATTCACACTAAAACAAGTTATGGTATACTATGGCAAATGCCTGCGTGTTGTTCATGTCGTGCTGGGGACCACCAGCCTTATTGATCACTAGCATTATACTAAAATTGAGTGGCTTGCCATCAAACGAACAATCCCAGTGTCTCCAAAATTATGTGAGGTGAATTTCCCCTTCGAACTTGTGAATTTCATGCACTAAATCGCCAATGTAATAAAATTTCAACGTGATAAGAATAAAGATTGGTGCGAACGTTACTGCTTGCCAAACAGATAAACACACATATGCACAAAATTCAAACTCAGTCGAGTATACGATCTTGGTTGCTTCGCTCACTCGGCCAACAAGAAAGCCAAAATGCAGAACAAATGAAACTGATATTTCAAACCAAAAGTAATTTCACCTTTTTCGGTCAAAACTGAAAGGGTATTGATGCTACACAGAAATAAAGCCAGAAAATAATTAACACGTTATACATTTTCAGGCCTTATTTCTGCATCGCATCAATAACTTTTCAGTTTTACCGAAAAAGGTGAAATTACTTTTGGTTTGAAATATCAATCTCATTTGTTCTTCATTTTGGCTTCTTTATTACGGCTAATATATGGAAAGGAAAATTGCCTAAAGCCCGGAAGAGTTGATGCGAGAATATGCACCCGAGTACAAAAACCCACCACGTAATTATTGCTAGCTACGTGCCAGCAACATTCTCAGATCAGCCTTCAAAACATGGGCGGTACCTTCAATTCTACCTTTGTACTGCCACCAACAAAACATTCCCCTCTTGCCACTGTCAAACCTTAATGGTGCTCGAAAAACCGATAGCACTAAGAGCCCTCTTTGCAGACACTGACCGTGGTAGCCAGCCAACAAAAGACACAAAAGCCAGCGTCAGTCTTAATCCAATACTTCTTCGTCAAAACTTGATAGAAGCAAAACAAAAAAAAATTATCCTCGGAGTAAGTAGAGAAGGTCAATTCACGACTTCTGTGGGGTTACCTAAAGGTCACACACTTTACATTACCCGTACTGCTGTCCTTTAGTTGTAATGGCAGTACATTTTCTTATATTGTAAGCATGTACAATTTGTCTAGTTGCAACTGGAAACCTAACACTGTAGAATGAAGCAGCACCAAAGTCGATGAATACTGAATAAATATTGTGCACTTTTCGGCATTATTCAATCATCAACTGGAAACCCGAGTGACAAGAAATATACCAGCCTATGTCAGGACCTCCAGCTTTTACTTTTACCCGTTTGGCTACTCTTATTTTATCGCTGAAACTCCTAAAAGTAATTTAACATCTTATTGCTATTTTATCAAGAGGCTTACGCAAGGATTGAGCTACAAAGGACAAAGTCTTTCCCTCCTCCCCTCGGTAATCTGGCGCCGTCGTATTAAAGTGCAAACTATTTAATGAATTCTCGTCGTAAATGTGAAAATAAATTGTTTAAAATTTTTAACTTGTGTGACATAACATTATCTTTTTTTTTATACGTAATAAAAAGGTTTGTTTATTTGGCGAACGAAGCGAAGCAGTTTCGTTCCTGGCTGAAGCGGAGAATAACCGGAGCTGCACTGCAGACCACCCTCTGCAGTGGTTGTGGCCGGAGCCAGCTGCAATGGCAGACAGAATCATTTATACAAATTTTGTAGAGTTACTCGCAACAGTGTTGGCGTTGCCTAAATCAACTTCTCATCCCACAACCCAACTGCAGTAAACGAACAAATGGTATAGTAAAACATAGGCCCGTCGAAACGTAAATATAGCTGTTACATTTTAAATTACCAAAATGCAGGAAAACAAAACAAAAAATATGCCCCCAAGTTCTGTACGAGAGACCACGACAGACAAGAAGTGGCCACAGCACAGCGTAGCAGCTTCCACCACAACTCCACTAATGAAATATTAAAGAGTATAACGGACTCGTGAGCAGAATATATTAAATGAACAAATAAAAGAAAACGTTTAAAATTGTAATGCCGAGGTTACCAATCTGTCAAGAGTTATTTCCCAACGCCAGAAAAATGCGACTAATTTCATGGAAGCAGCCTCGAATCTGTGACACAAAGCTAAAAAGAAATAGAGTATTATTGAACCTGTCCCTGCCCATGGCATTACGAAAGGCTCCTACTAAATTCGTACTCGAACGCCAGTTTACACAAAACTGCGTTTGCAATTTTTACTTGGTTTTGACTGAACGTCGCAAAACAGCGCGATGGGTAGGAAAGCCAACAATTGGCAAAGACGGTAAACATAGCAGCATTCAAGGATAAATAAAGTCATGTTTACTTACGTATATATGTCCCGTGGGCTTCATAACACATCCGTTAAAAACAGATAGAAGGAAAGACGATTAAATGTTGTGTCCATTACTAAAATTAATTACCTCTGTTTCATTACGAAAGCTGGATGCGTCCATAATGCTGTAGAATTTTAGCGTCTCCTGTAAGTGTGACAGCTCCAGTCACTGGCTTGCCTTTTAATTGCCCAGCTCAGTTTGAAAGAAATTTCTTCACGTCAACAAGCAAGTCAACACAGCGAGTGAACCAGCGGATGTACTGGCTAGTTTTTTAATTCAAAAAGCCGCAATGTGAAAAAAAGTGACAACATTTACAACGCTTCCAGATCAATGTTTCGTTGAAATGGGATACCCAGATTCATCCACTGGCTTAGCTATACATTTCAACTATATATAGTCTTCGGTAAGCGTTTGGCTCATAACCCATCACATGTTGTGAAAAATCACCATTCTGCTGTGACTATGAAAATTGGTCAGAAATTTGCCTCTATAGGATTACTGTGCTTAAACCAAAGCTTAGTGTTGATAGATTGTAAGAAAGTTCTAATCCGAGTAACGACAGTCTCTTTTCCAGCCAACGCAGGAATTCAGGCTGTAGTTATATGGTGGAGGCCTATTAGGCCTATCTTGACGAAGTTAATGAGCAAGTCGGTCAACATGGAGAGCAATCCATGAAAACAGGTGTATTAATTATTTAATCACTCAGATGGGCAACACCCAGTGGTGAAGATGCTGTCACAGTTTTAAAATTAACAGTCGTCGGATGTGCGTCTCAACGGCCAGGCCATCTCAAATTTAGAAGTAAGATAAAATCGGCACGAGGAGCTGTATATATTGGACTCGAAGGCTGAGGCAAGAATGACTTTTCATTCAGCCATAACTGGAAGTCGGCCTAAAAGACAAACTGCGCATGAGCCAGGTTCATAACAGGAAATGAGCTTATTCACAAACTTGTGCTCCACGCCGTCAACCCGCGATAGGTAGGCGTGCGAACAAGCGAACGGCCTTTGCCCACCTCCTCGCTGGAGTGTACAATAGACCTGCTCAAATGCAGAGGGTTGCGCAAAAAAGCAATAAAATGATTAGCCCCAAATGTATTAAGTACGGCTCACTACATGCATTTCGTTTCAGACAGATGTTATATCGAATGTCTCAAGGAACCAGAGCCATGCCCACACAAACAAGTTGCTAACTATAGCATGGTTGCATTACCGTCTCATGTGCCTGAGGTCCAGGGTTCGAGTCCGACCTTCGCCACCCCTAGTATTTTCGGGAAGAGAAGGGCCTTAGGAATTTCCAATGGGATTTACCTACCAAAATTGTCCCTCTCTCCTTCTGGCGCTATATCTAATGGTGAGTGAGCATCAAAAACCACAGTTAAGGTCAATGAAAAACGGCAATTGGATGACATTCAGGCTGAGCATCTAGCGGTTAGTCTATTAAGGTCAAGTTGTTGGTTGGTCAGTCGAGCCAGTGGATACGAGAGCGCATCACGGTACATTCCGGAAATTTAACCCAGCACCAATGAACTATTTTCCCCAACACAACGCAAGTACGTCTATTTCTTGATATGATGAATAAAATTATCTATGGCTGATGAATTCAACAGTGAAACGTATTTGCATCTGAACATCCATGCTAACTGCTGATCTGGTTGTTCGAAATCAATACATAAAAACACTAAAATGGTCTGCATGGCATGAATGAACGTTTTGGGTCAGTAGATGGCTTTGAGTATTCACATCACAGAGTGATGTTTATATTATTTGAACAAAGAGATTCATTCGTGATAAAGAGTAAAATTCAACATTTCAATAAACACACACTTAGCAACTAATAAACCATTTCAGATTTAAGGCATGTAAATCAACAGCGTTTAGACACTGTAGTAATGGCAATGGTTGAGCAGTGATGCAGTCTTTCTATTCGCTAGTTTACGGAAACTTATGTGAAGAACAGGACATAAATTTGATCACAGTAACTGTAATGCCTCCAGAGGGATTTCGTGAAGAAACCTCAGTGACAAATTAAGGAAGATATTAAGCGAGACAGCCATTAAATTTCACAACCTACTACATACTAGTAAGAAAAAGCTCTGGAGTTGATTCGGCTAAATGATTCCGTTTGTTGGGCTTTTTCACCGTGTATAACTACTCAACTAGTCACTTAGCGAAACATCACTGGAAAAAAAATGTTGCTCGTCCCCTTCGTTTTGTTGGTGCGTGCACAGCAAGTGGTGGAGTTTCTGATCTTGTGTTGTTTTTTAGGTCTCCGCAGTAGTGTTTGAATCCATTGCATATCCCATTGCTTTCGAACTTAAGGATTAAATAACAGATGCAAATCTGTTTTGAGATGCATTTATTGTACATTAAGCAAGAACAGTTAGTTTTCAGTCTTGTCATTTTTCGAGGATTCAAGTTCGTAAATCCGGACTCCAAGGTCCGTGTCTTGAGACAACCAATTCACTGTCACATGTTTGTCATGTCAAAATCAGTCATGTTTGACATATTGTTCCTAGACAACAATGCCACTCAGTCGTTGGGTGTCACACACGTAAGTTAAATGACGAAATAAAATAGAGCAAAAATAACTGCATACAACAACAGTCCTGCAAGCACGTACACCATGTTCTTCAATTACAGGTCGAAGACCGTGATAGGTTTAAAAAAAAAAAAGGCTACAACAAGTGACTTGAGTCTTCTCCATGGCTAAACAAAATTACCAAGCCGTGAAGACTCGAGTCAATTGTTGTAGACGTACGATTAGCTTCAGCCAGAAATGGCTTTTGGAGTTTCGATAGGTTCACCGTGCTCTGATTTCTGGCACTGCAGCTGCAATCTCCATGGCTAAACAAAATTACCAAGCCGTGAAGACTCGAGTCAATTGTTGTAGACGTACGATTAGCTTCAGCCAGAAATGGCTTTTGGAGTTTCGATAGGTTCACCGTGCTCTGATTTCTGGCACTGCAGCTGCAATCTCCATGGGTAAACAAAATTACCAAGCCGTGATTGCAGCTGCAGTGCCAGAAATCAGAGCACGGTGAAACCTATCGAAACTCCAAAAGCCATTCTGACTGAAGCAAATCGTACGTCTCAATTTCAATGAAATTTTAAAGAATATCACACTACTTTAAATCTTCCACAAATGACTCAAAAAGCACACCATGTACAACGTTTCATCTTCAATACAACTTTAGTCCATAACTTTCGCTTCTATATACCCTTTCTTTCCAGCATTACAACAAGAGGGACGGAAAGAGATCGTCTCCCCTTTTGTCTCACAGCCGACGCCTTGACAGACGCGCGAACCGGCACTACGTTTCTGCTACTTAAAACAGGTGGCTTTCAAATGAAGAAAACACAATTGGTCGCTGCAATCCATTGCACATGCTACCTTTGACATTTACTTTCTTTGAGCGGTACGTTCCTTAGTTTCCGGTTTAAAAATCATCGATTTTTCAATCGCCGCTCGGCGTCCGCGCTTTTCCCCCCTCCATTCAAGGTGAAGCCAAGGGACTGGCGCACCACCGACCAACAGCTAGCTAAAAAGGACTGCTGCAACCGCAGCACCAATTGGCGCCTCCCTTTGGGGAAAGCCATTCACAAATTCTGGTTTCAAAGAGCTCGTAACAAGCTATTGCATCAAACACTCACAAACGCGCTATTGGAGTCTTTACATGTATGTACCAAGGCCACTCACTCTCCCGGCAAAGGCATAGATTACAAATGGAGGGGGCGGGGGTGGGGGAGAATTAAATAATTTGGGTTTTTAGAATTTCTTGATTTGTGCTCGTTGATTTTAGACAATCTAACTTTAACCGGTAAGCAGATTAAGTTGCATGTCTCGTATGTAAATAATGCAGCTAACCCACCCAGAAATTTATTAACAAATTAAATTTAAGATAATGGTTAAATTTAGACTACAAACTGATAAAACTGTAATGAGACTACTACAAATTCAACTGCGAAGGCTAGAGGCTTTTTTCTAGTTCGCGAAACGATTTCAGGAAATGCAAGATACCCAAAAAATTCGCAAGAAAAATTCCCCACGATATTAACAATTGTCTACTTATTTTCACTTATTTTTATATACTTTATAGCAATTTGTATACATTTATCTACTATTTTTATTACTCTTTGTCACTACTGCTGATATTAACCCTTACACCAATTGCCTACTCAGTGCCAGGTAGGGTTGTTACGATTATAATCAAGTTATTATAATCATTGATTATAATCAAGATTATAATCGCTTGATTAAAATTGAAATTCACCCGATTATAATTAAGGACCAGGCTGACGCGAAACTGTTGATATACAAGTACAACATAACTTAAACAACCAAAAAAAAAAAAAAAAAAAGAATAAATCTAGTTCTTCTTTTACCAGCCAAAAAATAGCAGCCAACGCTCCACACATCCAGTGATATGTTTTGAAAAAAAAATGGTTTGTAAGTTACCAAGAGAAGCTTTTGTTTTGCCAGCAATCTCCCTGTAGTAGTGTCCTGTTAGTTCGGCTGATTGGCAGCGAAGGCAAATCCACAAAACGTACACCTAAACTAACTTTACTGAGAAATATTACTGTAACAATAATTACTACAGAGTGCTTTTTGATATTGAAATTAACACTTTCTAATCACGCTTTAAACTCTTCACACTTAATAGATCTACAGGTATTGATTGGTATTTTGGCAGTAGCAACTAGCGAGCAAACAATTGTGGAAATGCTAGCAACTTGAACCGAGTCATTGTTGTACTCTTGCATCTTATTAAACGCTAATTATGATCAAATTAATCTTGCTTATAATTAAAATAATCTGATTAGTTCGGTTATTTTACAATAATCATGATTATTACCAACCCTGGGTATGAGATGTTCAAGAATTTGCCACGGGCCAACCAAAGCCACAATGTCAATACATGTCTGCTCGCTGCATTGTGCTAACACGGAACCACACTTTAAGAAAACTTAGCTCAACTGGCACAATAAGACGAGGCAAATATAGGGGCTAGTTTACACACCCATCTCGCTTGATCTTCTTGCAGATAGGATTCCGTTACGAATCAAAATGCTATGTGATCGTGCCATTGCCATTGTAACGTATCTATTTATGACATCATTCGTAATTCGTGACAACAAGTTAAATTAAAGATACCTCAGGTGGCTGAGGTGAGGATTGAACCCGGGACATCTTGCATACGAGATGACCGTGCTAACCATTAAGCTACCTAGCCCCCCCCCCCCCACTACATCTAATAGCAGGTCTACATGCATTACCAGTGAAAGTAAAGGGATCACATCTGTGCTGTCCCCACTCGTTGGCTAGGCCGCACCTATGTTGACTAGCATAGCCACCGGCTGACATCGAGTTAGTGGTTGAGTACCCAGCAAAGAGATCACTGGTTCAATTTCTGCATGTGCATCTGATCCGACAGGACAAACTACTTCAAGCGGACCCCAGGGACTACTTCAAGCATCCCATTTGTGGAGAATATTTTTGCTCCAAAATCCAGCTCTCTGATTCGCTGCCTACACATCACTACACTAATTTTTGAATACTCGCTTACTTTATAAAATAATAAAGTACAGTGTTTTTCCAATAGGGCATTGACCTGTTGCTAGGATGGACGTTACAAGGTCATTCATGTAGTAGCATCCTCACCTGTCCGCGCTTGTGCCAAGCTAGGCTTCTCATTGGTTGGTGGGGCACTCCTGCGTGCTACAACAATTGACCGTCAAAACCGATGAGCCATGCAGGGCAGCTACCGACAGCTGCCATTAAGTGCTTACGTTAACGCTACGGTAAAGGTGAAAGTAAATTCCGCATAGATGCTACATTCAACTTTTATCAAACACTTACTTGGAGTTCCGGTTGTAACAACAATTACACAGATTCTTAAGGCAAGATCACAATTACCAAAAATAAACATTAGCAACGCATGCCGACACAGAGGGTCGATATTTTTTCTCAAGAAAGACAGTAAAACTTAAAACTGTTACATCAATTCTTTCAGGACTGCACTTACACAAAACTAGTCAGAGTTTACAATTTCGTGTTTCTCATAAAAATAACAGTGAAGTTGAACAATTTTATTGAGTAGTGAAAACAAAATATAAACTTATTAAAAGGCCTTTATGGCCAAATACAACTGAAACTACAGGATCAAAGTTATAGTTTTCATCTTATTAGATTAAACAACGTTAAGTAGTAAAAACAGTCAATTAATCGAAACGAAGAATTGTAAAGTAGGATTGTAAAATAATTACTCTCTAGTAATTTGTTGTACATTGCAAATAAGTTGTAAAATGATGAATACATAAAAAGGGATCTCGTTAACCTATACTCGTCAGGAAGATCGAAGGCAACATTCAGAGAAGACTTTAAGGAACAACAAACATCTATTGAAGCAATAACTTACAACAAATCAAGAAACCCATCCACCAGTGTGGGGGAGGAGGTAGTCTCATAGACAAAATATAGAAGTCCCAACACCAACCAGTCCACACAACAACAAAATAAAATAACCCACAAGCCAGAAAAAAAAACCCTTACACCCTACTAAAGATCCAACTACGTCCAGACACGGAAGTAGAATTTGGTTAGTAGGGATTTGCAATTAAAGCGTGAGGCAGGTTCCATACCCCATCACAAACAAGCCGACTGTGACGTCATTCTCGTGGTCACGTTCACCAGTAACAGTGAGAGAAAAGCAGAAATTTATATTCAGCAATCATCATCAATCACCACCAATCTACATAATAATTCTGGATCCCGGCGGAGCTGATAAGAAAAGAGCTAAGAAAATAAAAGTTAAAACAATCACTTTAATCGCTTCTCATTGTTTCCGTGCACGTGTAATGTCTTTGCTACGGTGCCTAACAATTCCTGGTGCACGTGCTAAGAATTGAAAACTATCGTCCAAACCGTTGATTGTTGATGGGTAAAATGAAAGAATCCATGTTTCAGCTAAATGCGTATAGTTTTAAATCAAACTAAGCTAGGTTGTTGGCAACTGGAAACGATGCAATGGCTTATTTAATTCACAGACGAAGGCTTTCAGAGCTGAGCTGAATTGTTTCAAAGTGGACAACAACAATCACTGCTGAGCACGAGGCTGATCATTGCTATCTTGCAAAGTAGTCGTCTACAATCAAAGCTCTGTGAGTGAAAACAAAACAATAATGAGTCATTGTTAGGCCGCCATAGGCCGCCGATTTACTTCTTTCCTCTCCCAGAAAAGGAAAATGCCAAAGCAGCCGTGCTAAGCCGTGTTCAGCGCGCACATTCTTTAAACAAACGGTGCATCCTGTGATTTCAGCCACTGGCTGCGCAGATTGAGTGACTGAGGCCAACAAAAATCACCGTTTGTAAGCCGGTGTCCAAGGTTGCCAGGATGGGGGGGGGGGGG